>JAFEMH010003461.1:0-264063 GCA_022495995.1 Adenophora triphylla var. japonica | reverse complement strand
CCAAAACCTCTCCTATGAAGAAGCCTTATCTGGACTCTCAGATATAATATCTACATCTAGAAAGTTATCAAGCCCTTGGACAAACAAGTAAAACACATTTTTCAAAACGTTTGATCAATCAATGACACTTCTAATGGAGCGGGGGAATACGATTAACTATGGGTTAAATTCTATTTCAATGAAGCAAGAGATTCAATTAAGAGCTAGAGGCACAAAAAGATCTCACAAAATCACAGTCGCAAATAGAGGGACAGAGTTGACAAAAACTGACTAGATGTTGAATTAACGAGTAATGAAACCTACAAATACAACATCTAATAATTTAATGACAACACTGTTTGTAAACAAGATATTGTGAGTTTCTTTGTGACCTTAGTATTACTCTTCAACAAGTTAAAAATATCAACAACGAAACTGCTCAAAAGAGTGAAGGGGAGAGAAGAAACAAAAGCTCATCAGAGCATCTCCAATTTTCGAGTGAATTACCCAATTAACTGTCACATTTAAATTATGTAATATTGCAAAATAAAATCAGAATATTTTATTGTTTTTTAAACAAACAAGATGAGTGCCGCAAGTTGAGCTCATTCTGATTCTCTCACTTTTGACAACTTTTCTAACTTTATCTGTTAACCAGAACAAAGGTCCAAAAACTTTTAGGTTACAATAAACTCCTGGAGCTAACCGAGAAAGCACAAGAGAAGATGAACGAAAAAGAATCTCAAATCATGCGGAGGGTGCTGGAAGGACTATACCGGTGACGAGAAGCTAAACTGGACACCCGACTTACCCCTGTCATGCTCCCCTTGTCTCAGTATGTGGCAGTAATTAACCTGATTTTTACCCAAATCAACAACATAAATAGGATAAACTAAAGATTCAGTATGTTCAAAGGAACAGGGTAAAAATGTAAAAACTTTCTTTCTAGGATTTTAGAATATATACTCCCTCTGTCCCTAATGAATGTCCAAATTTCATTTTAAGGGACAATCGTGCTTTTTATACAACTTAATAGCAAAGATGCATATATAATTAAATATTTATGTTATCCACTTTCTAAACATTTAGTTTTACGATAATAAAATGAATAGCGAAAAAATTTGGTAGAAAAGCGTTTAGGGACAGTTTTTTTACAAAAGAGATATTCATTTGGGGACAAAAATAACTTGAAATTGGACATTCATTTTGGGACAGGGGGGAGTAATATGTTTCCCCATTGTTCAATCTGTTCATCCCAAAATGATAGTCCCATTTGCCATTTTTCTTTGTCCCAAAAAGATAGTCTCATTTTCAAAATTGATAGGTTAAAATCATTGAACTTTCAAAAGTGTCCATCAAAGAAAGAAGGGCACCAAGGAAGAAGAGGGAGAGGGGGGGGGGAGAAGTAAAGGAGTAGTCTCATTAAGGATAAATAGGTTGCTTAAATAGTCAAATGGGACTATCATTATGGGGCGGAGAGAATATAATATAGGGCTATTAGAATGATAACTTACCTCCATGCGGAAGAGTTTGGTGGGAACAATGATGCCAACACCTGCAGAGGCTCGGAAAGAATCACGGTATTTCTGGAGAGAAAAATCCCGGAATGCATTCTCAGTTATCTTGGTGAGGCTTCCTGCACAAACAAAACCATGCCCATGTATACCAGCATCTCTGAGCACCTTCAGAGGAAGGTCAAACGATAGGTCCGCAAATCCCGTCACTGCTAGGTCTCCTCCAAGATAATCTCTTTCTTCAGAAATCTCAGAACTCTCAGTGTTTGGGTCCCCTTGGACTTTCCTTCTGAGCTCAGTAGGGCCCAAGCCCCTTGACTTAAAGCCCAAAACTGATGTTGGGCCTCCCAATGAGCAAACTGGGGAAGAATTTCCACCCAAGAAGAATCTTTCAGGCAGAGATGAAGGTGAATTCAGGAATCCCTTTCCCCATGGAAAAATGGCGCCACCAGCAATCCCAAAGTTAATTGCAGCATTATAAAAGCCCAGCGGGAAAGCATAGCGTAGATCAAATTCCTGTCGCAGTTTCTAGATTAGATAAAGAAAAACTGCATTTTGTAATAGCACAAACTACAAACTGGTACAAATTATAAAGAGTGAACTTTTTCTGTCAAAATGAATTATCCTGCAAAACGTATATACGAGGTAGTTCTGAAATGAATGAAGTGACTACTGCCAATCTTGTATACTCCCTCTGTCCCATTAGAAACTACAAATATTTCCCCCTTAGGTGTCCCATTAGAAACTACACTTACCCAAAATGGAAATTTTATAACCCTTCTTTATTCAATGGGGCCCACATGTCATACTCACAACAAATATCCACTTACAATTCTCTACCCCACTTTTTCTCTCCTACCTCTTTTTTCATTCTCGCAACACCTACTCCACTACCAATATTATAACATTTTTCCTTAATACCCATGCCCAAACCAAATGTGTAGTTTCAAATGGGATAAAGGGATTATTTATTTGCACCTTAACAATGTAATTTATGATCATAAGTTCCTACTATGTGGGAAAACATTATCAAGCAGCAACAAGATTATGAAGGTAAGCAGAATGAGTCTCTTCGAAAAGATAAAGAGTCTTACAGCATAAGGAAAGACAAATGTAGCGCATGATGTGAACTATACCTGGCGGACATAACGCAAGCTCCGAGAATCTGGATAAAGGCCACCAACTTGGGAAGTGGAGACGAAGGCATACCCGCTAGTTGGTCTAAGAGGTGAGTTCCTCCTGTCAAGCTTATAAGTGTACTTAAGAGATGAGAGTAAGGAATGTCCGAGCTGTCTCCTTACGGTCTGGGAAGACATTTGTGAAGGGTCGGTTAAAGTGCGCCAAGAGAGATTGGTTGACAAGTCATGGTTCCTTAATGACAGTAAGCCAATAGAAACGCCTAATGAACGTTCTCTGTAAGAAGAAAACTTCAGCCAATCTTGAGAAAGTAGGGATATTCGAGCCATCACAGGAGCAACAAACCACTTCTTAAATCTGGGTAAAGATATACCAGCACTGACTTCTGATGTTTGGTCCCAGCCATAAGACAAAGAACCGTCCCAGAGATCTCCATAACCAAACAAGTTCTTAAGCTTGAGTGATCCCTCAATTGACCATGATCTAGCCTGCAACAGGTGCTTAAAATATAAATATCTGGTTGATGAAATTCATTTAAAACCCTTTGTAGCCAAGATTACTATTTAGTAGCATTGGCAACTATATCCAAACACCATTAAAATGTGAACCACTACAGATATCAAGAAAATAGAATGAATAAATATCCAGAACCAACAAAATGCTCTAGTCGAAGATTAGGTGATTGGGTATCCAAGTACAACACCTCAGATTTATGCAACTACTGTTTAATTAACAGAAATATGAGATGGCACATATATATCTAAGAAAACATCTTACAAGTACAAAGAAAATAAAACACTCCATGAGTTACGGACTTGCTTTTCAGAATGCATGTTGAGAGTAAGTCAACCCCTTACCAAAAAACAAAAAAGATTCACCAAAAAGGAAAGTTAAACATAAATGTTTTAAAAACAAATATTTGTCCAAGTATTCTGTGGGGCTTCTCAACATGAGTGTCAAAACTTAAATATTTTTTAGAAACAGAGAAGTATGTAACTATTTCGTTTACTTGACAATACTGTTCACTCTGTATGTCTCAATCACAAACATTAGGAAAATGGAAACTGTGAAAGGATTTTCTTGGAACTCTGCTAATTTGTGGTCAAACGAGCTTCAGAATATGACATACAGAGTTTATAACTCAATATCCTGGGATAAAGGACCAGTTTGTGATGAAACCACAGATTCCTCTTTCTTCCCTGTTCTTGGTAGTGAAGTAATAGTAACTGAAAAAGGATATAAACCAGGCAGTGTGGAGGCATAAGGTAGATCAAGAGCCAACAACTTAGAAAACAGAAAGAATAAATCAAGATCCTCACAAGCATTGCCAAATAAACGCTGATCCAGAAAGCAAACTAAAGTCTGTGTCGCATAACCACGTTGAATAAGTTCGGGTATCAGAAGAGGATGCTTGTCCAGAAGTTGGCTATGGTAAACCAGGAATGTTAAAATGCTTAGACTCGGCTCAAAAAGATCCATGAATAGGGTGTGGGTACTTAGACATAGTCTTTTAGGGGCTAGCTGGAACAATATCAATGCTACTCTAGAAATAATATATTATATCCAATTCTATTTTAGTTGTATGTGATGGATATGATGATATTTAGTTGAATATATGAAATGAGTAAAATTCCGGCTGTCTATTGAAAAGTAATTGACAGTTTGACAGCTGCGTATTTCAAAACCTCAAGAACTTCACTGAAAATCATGAGCTGGATTCTTTGAATTACTCCTTAAGACCGACACAAAATCCACAGCCAAGTCCATGAGGATCATATCGGAGTACTGAAGAACATTGGACGCAAGGGGAATAACAAAGAAAACCACGACGATATGAAACCACTGCTTTCTTCCCACAGGAGCCTCGGGAGCTTTATGTTACTCGCTTACTCTCGCAGTTTCCTCATTTAAGCTTTTAGAAAGCTTCCTGAAAGGACTTTCACCAACAGAACTCAATTTAAAACTGTAGGGTAGGGAAAAAGCAAAAAGGGTAAAATGCATTGGTTAAAGGGCTGAAGAACACCAAATTTGAACATCTCCTATTGCTTCTACATAAGAAAATCTGGAGACTTGGAAACTTGTGGAACACCTGAAACTTCATTACTACATGAAAAATCCAAAGTGGCCAGACCCGGTAAAACTAGATCATATGGAGTATGGTCCACAAACGGCATATACGTTATGTGCTATCTATAGAACTCAAGAGAGGTAAGACCTGGGATGTGGGCACCAATCGTGTACTAAATGGAATAACTTATGCTTTTCAGGCCAACAGATTACTCCCCCTCTGTCCCTAAATGAATGACAAAAAAAAAAATTGCTCTTGATCAAGAGCAAATTTTAAAATTTTTGGTCATTCATTTTGGGATGGAGGGAGTATTTCTTTTTGAGTTATACAGAAATGAAAGAGTGCATTACTCCTCATTTGGTTGACCCATTTAAGTCAGATGCCACTTCAGCTTATACCTGCGAACATAATAACTAGATATATCTCGTGAAGCTGAGTTGACTTTCAAGGCAAAAGATAGTAAACCACTAAATCCTCTGTCCCAAATTGAATGACCTATTTATCCCAAATTAAATGACCTTTTAAAACTTTTTCTTCAAACAACTTTGTTTACCAAAAATAAATTCATAGTTTATTATATAATTGCAAAAATAAAAGTTTGAAAGTGAATAGCAAGAATATTTATAATTGTTTGCTACTAAAAATCAACATATTCATAATGGCCCTTAAATTTAAAATGGTTATTCATTTTGGGACGGAGGGATTACTTAATTTCAATGCCACTAAAAATGTTCCGTTCTAACATACTCTGATGTGAGGCAAGTTGATGGATAGGAAATTGATGAGCCGATTTTGAGGACGACTCGTGACTCGGGTCCATGGCGCGTCTATCAGGGGTGTCATCGTGTGGGTGGTGAACCAGCTGTTGAGCCATTAAGTCAGTATAGGTGTTTAGTAATTTACTAGTCTTATTATATTATTATGTAGCAGTTAATTAGTAGTTACTAGCAGTTATTTGGTAGTTATTTCTTTGTAAACTTAAATGAATTCCCTATAAACACTAAGGGAGATTTATTGTGAGGGGAGGAAAAAATGTTTGGAATAATTCTAGAAAAGCTTTGAACATTGAAAGTCTGATTGTTCTTGTTATTTTGTTTTCTGTAGAATTAACATTACTGCTAATCAATTTGGTCCGACCTGCCGGATCCCACCCACCCAAAAGATGGTTGATACACGTTTCAGCATGTTGGAAACACGTATGAATACCATGGAAGAACGGATGAGTCTTTTGTTGGATGAACAAACCCAAATGAAGGAGGACATGGCTGCAATAAGGTGAGAGGTGCGCAGAGGTGAGCACTGGTTTTGCTGAATTAACCCACTTGATTAAGAATTTGGAGACTGCACGCCCAAATGAGGGCATGGCAGGAACGGGGGTGACACGACGGGAAGGGGTTTACATACCTCCACCGCCACAGTATGTTGAGAATCAACAGGCAACACCACCGCTGCCGGCATTTGAAGGCGAGGATCCGCTTGGTTGGCTAGCCCGAGCAGACCAGCATTTTGATTTGCACAGATGAAACCAATGTTCAATTGGCTATGGTTGCCATGGAGGGAACGGCATTAATATGGTTCTGTTGGTTTAAAAGGAGGGTCCAGTTCGAGTGGCGCGAGTTTGCACATGCATTAATTTCAAGATTTGACACTAGTTGTGATGGGAACGCATATGAGTGTTTGGCCGCCTTTCAACAGACACGACGTAGCAACATATGTCAACTTGTTCACTCAATTGACAAATCAACTTCCAGGCGTCTCGGATGAGAATTTCTTGGGGCTTTTTATGCACGGTCTTCGTGAGGAAATCCGTGTCCAAGTACGCGTATTGGACCCCAACAATTTGGAGGCCGCATGAAAATTGTGAGTCATGTCGAGGCAGCTTTGCGAGTGCAACAACGAGGGCATAGCAGGTTGCGGACCACATGGCAGCCCAACCGATCACCGGTTCCAGCAACCCATGGGCCCGTTACACAAATTTGAACACCAACAACAAATTCAAGTCAAGGGCTTCCACCTAGCAGACCAAAGGAAGCTGTACTCACCAAGGCTCCTTTTCGTCAATTAACAGATTCTGAGCGAGAAGATCTTCGCCGCAGTGGACTATGCTTCTGATGTAAAACACCATACCATCCAACTAATCATGATTGCCCTATGAAGACATAACGAATTTTATTGGTCCAAGACAATGAAAATACAGATTTGGAGTTAGAAGAAATTGCACTAACGGAGGGGAAGGGCCAGAACTTGAGGGGGGGGGGTGAACACGAAACAGAGGAGGTTCAGTTATCTATGTGTTCGGCAACGGGAATCTCTGGACTACGGACGCTGCGACTACTAGGTAAGCTACTTGGCCAGCAAATTACAATCCTAGTCGATAGTGGAGTGAGCCACAATTTCATCTCCGCAGAACTTGTATCACAAATCTGACTAAGGATCGATTACGGCAACACGTTTGGGGTGCGTTTGGGCTACGGACGCCGAAAAGAGTCCACTAGATTGTGTAAGAATTTGGCAGTAGATTTGGGTCTACCATTAAACACGCTGATTGTTATGTTTTTCCTCTCGGAGGAGTCGATATGATCCTCGGAATTTCTTGGCTAGCCACCCTCGGTGAAGTAAAGATAAATTGTCACCGTATGTATATGAAGTTCGATGTGCAGGGGCAACTGATCATACTCGAGGGAAATGGAGCAGAAAGTCACTCCCTTTCATCATTCAAGGTCTTATTCCACATATCAGACGTGGAGTTAAGCGTCGTTTTGATGGAGACCAGCCAATGTTGGGTTATCTACGTGTTCAGCAACGGGAATCTCTGGACCACGGACGCTGCGACTACTAGGTAAGTTACTTGGCCAGCAAATTACAATCCTAGTCCGATAGTGGAGCAAGCCACAATTTCATCTCCGCAGAACTTGTATCACAAATCGGACTAAGGATCGGTCACGGCAACACGTTTGGGCTGCGTTAGGGCTACGGACGCCGAAAAGAGTCCACTGGATTGTGTAAGAATTTAGCAGTAGATTTGGGCTCTACCATTATACACGTTGATTGTTATGTTTTTCCTCTCGGAGGAGTCGATATGATCCTCGAAATTTCTTGGCTAGCCACCCTCGGTGAAGTAAAGATAAATTGGCACCGTATGTACATGAAATTCGATGTGAAGGGGCAACCGATCATACTCGGGGGAGATGGGGCAGAAAGTCGCTCCCTTTCATCATTCAAGGTCTTATTCCACATCAGACGTGGAGTTGAGCGTCGTTTTGATAGAGACCAGCCAATGTTGGGCCTTATCGGCCGAGGCGACGGGAGGGGTGCGGATGGGTTGTTTCAACTTTTGGACAGATTCGCAAATGTGTTCCGCGACCCAGAGGGATTACCGCCTCAATGACACACAGATCACAAAATTGAGTTGGTGCAAGGCGCAAGCCGAATATTTGTTCGTTTGTATCGTTACGAGTATTCACAGAAGGATAAGATGGAGCGCCTCGTTAAGGACATGCTATCAGCCGAAATTATTCGTCCGAGTTCCAGCCCGTTCTTTAGTCCGGTCCTTGTGAAAAAGAAAAATGGTAATTGGTGTTTTTGTATAGATGTTCTTTTATAGATTACAGGGAATTAAACAAAGTATCAATACCAGACAAATATCCCATGTTATACAAGAGAGGCTTGATGAGTTGGCAGGCGCTACCATATTCTCTAAAGATCGACCTTCGATAAGGATACCATCAAATTTGGGTGCACGCGGCTGACATTCCAAAAACTGCATTTCGTACTCACAGCGGGCATTACGAATTTTTGGTCTATGCCCTTCGGCCTATCGAACGCGGCCACATTTTAATCATGATGAGCGACCTCTTGGACCATTGCTTCGTAAGTTTGTTCTTGTATTTTTCGATGATATTTTGATATATAGTTGCTCCCATTCGGAGCATCTCAGTCACCTTTCTCAGGTTCTAGAGTTGTTACGCACTCATGCATTTGTCGCCAACCATAAGAAGTGTGCATTCGGATGTTCGCAAGTGGAGTATTTAGGACATATAATATCTGCCAAGTTGCAATGGACCCAAAGAAAATTTCAGCCGTGATGGCTAACTCGAGATTGTTGAGAGGAAGCAAACACAACACTCAAGTCAGTCAAAGAAGTTTGGGGATTTTTGGGCCTGGCCGGATACTATCGCCGTTTCATTCGTGGGT
Organism: Adenophora triphylla var. japonica; assembly: GCA_022495995.1. Lineage (NCBI taxonomy): Eukaryota > Viridiplantae > Streptophyta > Magnoliopsida > Asterales > Campanulaceae > Adenophora > Adenophora triphylla. Next base: position 255,171 of record JAFEMH010003461.1, on the reverse strand, counting down.
CAAACCACTTACACAGTTACTTTAAAAAGATGCACCTCGGTTTTCTTGGACAACGGCAGCCAATTTAATTTAGCCTTTAACGACCTCAAAAGTGCGCTGACTTCCGCCCCGGTACTTGCTATGCCTGATTTTTCGCTACCCTTTATCATTGAGTGTGACGCATCAGGAGGAAATGGGATCGGTGCAGTGCTTATGCAAGACAAACGCCCCATTGCCTAGCGCTTTGGCAAAATAGAAGGGTCTGATGCTCAGACCCTTCTATTTTGCCAAAGTACCCGTGTCCAAAGAATAGGACATGGGTGTGGGTGTGGCTATTTTACACTAAATTTGGTGTAATTTCTTAAAATTTTGGAGATCCGACGCTCGGATCCGTACCCGTGTCGGACACTCGTACCCGAGTCCGAGCATCATAGCGCTAAACAACCGGTCATCCTTTAAATCTGCGTATGAAAGAGAACTAATGGGACTCGTCTTATCTATTCAGCATAGTGGGCGTACTTGATGGGTCGTAAATTTACAGTTCGCACAGATCACCATAGTTTGAAACATTTATTGAAACAAAAAAATTGTCACACTGTCGTCTCAGCAAAATTGGATCCAAAGCTCTGGGATACGACTTCGACATTGTGTATAAGACGGGTAGCCAAACACGAGTGCGGATCATCGTCTCGAATCAATCACGGAGATGGGGAAATAAATGTAATCGGTAGGCTGTTTGGGACTCGCTCGGATATTTTGGCGGAAGCAACGAGGAATGCGCGCTGCGTGTATCGTGGCGAGACCTCATACGCGACCCTCGTCTCGCCGGGATACAAGATTATCGGTGACCGCTTATTACACGAGGGTCGTTTGGTATTGCCGAGAAGATTACGTGTGGATCCCAACATTGTTATGCGAGTTCCATGACACCCCTACAGGAGAGTGCGTTTTGCGGAACTTATCGTCGTTTAGCATCGAAGTGTTTATTGGAGGGCATGCTCGTCATGTGTTCGTTCATATGTCGGCGAATGTTTGGTTTGTCAAAAATTTAAGTATGAAGCCCGATCTCCCTTGATGTTGTTCTGGCAGTTACCTATACACGATAATGTGCGGGATGACTTATCCATGGATTTTGTTACCTTGTTACGGCTTCCACGTTCTCTTGGATTTTCAGCATCCTGGTGGTGATCGGCCAGGCTCTCGAAATATGGTCATTTTATTGCGCTCCGTTCTCCAATTCTTGCGAAGGGGCTTCACGATGTTTTTGCTCGTGAAATAGTTCGATTGCGTTTGTATCCCAAAAATCAATAGTGAGCGACCGAGACTCACTCTTTTTCTAAGTAACTTTTGGCAAGAATTATCCATCTCCAAGGCACATACTTGAAATATAATACGACATACCACCCGAAACGAATGGCCAACGGAGGTTCTAAATTGAGTTCTCGAGACATACTTACGTTGTTTCACTTAGAACGGCCAGTAAGTGGGCGGGGTGGTTATCATGGGCAGTATTGGTATAATACTTCATTTCTGCGGCCAGCACTACATCATTTGAGGTTGTGTATGGGCGACCTCCACCTTCTATTTCACGTTACTTACCTGATTGATGAATGTAAAGTTGGAGCGGTTGCTTGCAAGGAAGAGATGTCATCTTGCAGGAACTCAAAAACAATATGTTACATGCCCAGAACCAAATGCGCAATTCTGCAAACAAACATCGCAGACACATGGAGGTTTAGGTGGGCGATAAGGTGTTAAAGTGTAACCATATCGCCAGCTCTCGTCAGCAGCTCGGGGATACTCCAAACTATCTTCAAAGTTATAGGGGCCTTTAAAAATTGTACGTCGCGTCGGAAAGGTAGCGTATCGTCTACAACTCCCAGCAACAAGTCGCATTCATTCGGTCTTTCACGTGTCCCAACCAGAACTTCCGCAATCCTTGGAAATTGCAGACACCGGGCTATTTGAACCTCTCCGTGTGTTGAATCGTCGCGGTCGTCTTGTTGGAGGTGCCATTGTTCCAGAAGTGTTGGTTGAATGGAGTGGCAAACTAACAGAAGAAGCTTCATGGTTGGATGAATCTGAGTTTCGTCAACAATACCCATATTTCCACCTTGAGGACAAGGCTGTTGCGGAGGGGGAGGGAGATGATGTGAGGCAAGTTGATGGACAGGAAATTAAGGAGCGATTCTGAGGACGACTCGTGACTCAGGTTTATGGCGCGTCTATCAGAGGCGTCATCATGTGGGTGGTGAACCAACTGTTGAGCCATAAAGTTAGGTGTTAAGTAATTTAGTAGTCCTATTTTATTATTATGTAGCAGTTAATTAGTAGTTACTAGCAGTTATTTGGTAGTTATTTCTTTGTAAACTTAACTGAATTCCTTATAAACACTAAGGGGGTTTATTTGCTTTCTATAGAATTAACATTGCTGCTCATCATACTCCCTCCGTCCCACTACAAACTACACACTTTACTTATATAGTATTCCACTACAAACTACACCCTTTCCTCATATGGTGTACCACTACAAACTTCCTAAAATGAAAATGTTTTTACTTCTATATTAATGAATATTAATGAGTACCATATGTCATACTCATAACAAAAATTTAATTATTATTATCTACCTCACCTTCTCTCTCCTACCTCACTTTTCATACTCACAACACCTACTTCACTAACATTTTTCCTTAATTACCGTGCAAATAGTAAGTAGGTAGATTATAGTGGGACGGAGGGAGTATAAGAGAGATCGTTCATCATGCTCGAGTTCATAGGCATCCCTCCCGTCGAGTTGCATTGGTCCTCGGAGATAGAGGACCAACAAGAACACCTACCAAATATTAACCAATAACAAGAAACTTTATAAGCTTTGAATCATAAGATAACCAAGAGCAGGTTTAGGGAAGCTTTTAGATTTTGAATCAAAGGAAGCATATCACCACGCATTACATCCACTTATTATCTGCATCATCACTTTGTAGACATCAATGAATATTATATTATGGCTAAACGGTGAACTTTCTTCAACTTCAATTATGTTCAAAGAAACAGGTGATGACTGCAAAAGGTTGACTTGGTGTCATGGGTCGAACATCTAGCTTGAGTAACCTGGAAAGGGTACAAACAACCGATTAACTTGCAGGATTCCCGCTAAAGAGTTCTGATGTGAGAGTAAGTATCTGTTGGTTTTCTTTAGAGAAAAGAAAAAGGGTCGCAACTAGCAACTTGGTAAGCAAAGAAGGGTGCATACATTAAAATTAAAGAAATTTAAGTCTGTATAAAGGGGTGAGAGTGCAAGCTATGCTAGAGTCAAGCAGTTATCCACACGGCACGGTGGATGGTGTTGTACATTGCTGGGCGAGGTAGTTGAGAGATGCTTGCAGATGGGGGTTGCTCTCCCCCCCCCAACCATATAACTGAGGACAAGTAGGGATGGGCTGTTACATGTAAAGCAGGGCTTAAAATGGCTAGCTACATGCAAAGCAGGGTTAAAGTATCGGATGATCTGGTGCTCCCAAGCGAGCAAGTTACACTGCTAAGCAGATTTTCTAGGGGTGGCTGCTCGACTAGTCTCAGGTCTTACAAAAAGTAGATGTAATAAGAAACATTTAGAAATGATAAAGAATGATAGGAGCTAGTCTGTCCTGTATCACCGGCCCATGCAGATCGCACTTGGTTCGAGTGTATTATTGTTCGGGTACAGCACTAGGGTCACTTAACAGGAATAATGGTGGTATTGCTAAGATTCCTTAAAATGCATGACATATTATATCCTGATCTATGCTTATACAAATTTGTCTTGAAAAGGGAGAGTCATGCTGTCACCGTAATTACATCAGCACGATACGGTAAAGAATAAAGATGCACTCCTTCTAGAGAAAGGGGCATCATAATAGAAACATAGGCATGAGACAACTTGGGAAAAGCAAACTTTGTGGTTGATGATCTTCTACTGCCATGCAAATAAGAGATCTATAACATAAACTGTCAAGTACCTTCAAAAATACAAGTTTCTTTGAAAAATATTGGCCCTGTTCTACCCTTCAACCTCCATTTTGATTTAGTTATATGCAACGCATATTCAATTTAGCGGTTTGGTGGATCACAAGCAATCAAGCATGGTTGCTTTAAACAAGCAGCTTGAAAATTGACAACACGCCTTGGTACTTTCCAAGTCCACCTCATCAAGTGACTGTGGGTCTAACGCCTCGTACCAGCAATCATTTCCTCTTCGGCAAACAACATCCTCGAATTTTTAAGTTCAGCAGTAGTACTACAACTAGGACTCGGAGGGTGCTGATTGCTTCCTTTGCCTTTCCAATACCTTTCGGAGATGGAGTGTTACAATATGATTCAACTCATCCTTTCAAGTTTCAACTACTGGGCTTATTTCTTATATCCTTGTTTCAATCAAGGGATTGTGAGGAGGTGAATGCATGAACAAGTTACAATCATAATGAATGATCCCACCGTTAAAGAACAGATGGAGGGGAAGAAGCCGAAGATAGAACAAGTTAACGAGAAGATTGAACATTAGTTTCCACTAGTATCTCAAAGTGAAGATACATGTGTAAAATACTAAGAGGTGTGTAAAATACTAAGAGGTGAGGGACAGGAAATGCGACAGGTTAATTGAAGCCAAAACCATGAAACTTAGGGGTTTAGAATCATTGTTACCAGGAACGAGAGACGTTTGGAACGCGGTACGGGAACGGAAACGAGGAACGTGATTTTCAAAATTTTGAGAAAGCGAGGGGTAGATCAGTTGGTACGCTGGTTGGGAACACGGTACGATTTTGAAAATAATTTGGGTCGTCACCATTTTACACATATATACATAGATATATATTTGTATATACATATAGATAGACACGTGTATATAAATATATATGGAGTATATGTGTGTACAAATCTTTTCAGAGTTCTGCTATTTACACCCAGGCTGTAAACGAGCCGAGCCGAGCTTTGAGGTGTCGAGCTCGACTAAAAATTAACGAGCCGAGCTTTTTGCTTTTTTCGAGCTCGAGCTCGAGCCTGAAAAATTCGTTCGAGCTCGGCTCGAAACGAGTTTCGAGCTGTTCGCGAGCTTTTTTGCGAGTTTCTCGAACTCGAGCTTTAACGAGCCAAGCTCGAGCTTAACTCGAATTTTTAAAAAAAATCTGAACTCAAACGATCTTTAGTTCGAGCTTTATCGAACTTTTATTCGAATTCTCGAGCCTAAACGAGCCGAGCTCGAGCTTTGTCTTTGTCTCTACATAATTTTTTTTCAATTTTGATTTTTCATAATTCTTTATATTCTTACAAAAAATATAAAAAAAAAAAATTGAAAATAACTAAGAAAAATATTTATTATTTATTTTATACTTTTCGAATGACATTTTAAAATGTCATATATTTTGAGACAGATTTTCAAATTTATTTTGAAACGAATAAAAGGGCAAACCCCGGTGCGCCAAGCGCTCCCCGCCAAGCGGGGGTTGGGAGAGGGAACCATTTGCTAGAGCCTTCCCCTGACAATTGCCAAGAGGCTGTTCGCCAAGGTTCGAACCTCATTTTGAAACGAATAGAGTAATAATTTTAAAATGTTCAATTTATTCGAGCTTTTAACGAGCCGATCCCAATCAAAGCTTTCCGAACAAACGAGCCGAGCTCGAGCCGGCTCGAAAAAAATTCGAGCCTGAAAATCGGGTCGAGCTCGAGCTCGAGTTAGACTCGAGCCTTCTCGAGCTCGAGCTTTTACGAGCCGAGCCCGAGCCTGTTCGGTTCGCGTAACAGCCCTATACACCCTCGAGATCAAAAAACACACTTTAAGAATATGAATGGGTGTGTTTAAAAATTGAGTGTGAAACAGCAGCACCCTATTATTAATGTACACGCAGTCAATATACTTTTTGTCTTCTATCCGTTATTCACCGTCCTTTTCACTCTTCCAGACCCATCAAAATCTTCTTCATCCACATCATTACTCTTTTTTTTTTTCCAGAGTCCAGACCAGATCCGCTTCCCGTCTTCACTCCTTATCAATTCCGTCTCTTCTCCTAGTCAGATCCATCTCTTCTCATCCCAAAAATTGAATGGCAGTTGCCCTTTATTTTTAATTAAAATTCTGGGACGATGTTTTTAACGACTTGGTTCCCACCCATGCGAACTGAGAGGTAAACGTACCTCGTTTTGGGGCTCGCGTTCCGGAACGTGGGACAAGGGGGAGAGGAGCGTTCTTGGTAACTATGTTTAGAATGGCCATTATAGCCTATCATAGGAGCGCACATGGCAACTGATGGCCAGATTTGGGCATGGATTTATTTTTCAATCAAGACATTGCAACTCACCAATTTCATCACCAACATCTAAGTTCTCAAGCAGTTCACATTAATCAACCACCAAAAAACACTGAATCATTTATCCAGGAGTCAATAACAATGAGCAATTGTTCAACTGAAAGAAAACCATAAGTTCGCTGATATATCATTCATCAACCAATCAAATTCCCAATTTCTAGAAATAAGCATACAGTTAACAATCATCCCATATCAAACACCAAAAAGCACATTGGACCGACTAGCACAGATATGGAATTGAATAAACTCCTAAATTTGTAGTGTTAAGCTCAAAATTGAAAACATAAAGCAGACTAAATAAACATAAAAAGAGACCGGAATACCTCGGGTTTGGAAAAGATGCCTATATCACCGGTGAGAGGGTTTTTGGTCTCAACCAGTTGCACAACCACATTAGATGTTCCAGGCAACTCCGGGGGACCGGCATCAAGAGTAATATTAACAGAATCGAACAAATCAAGCTTCTGAAGGCGTTGATTGGCAATGGTAGAAGCTTGAAGCAGCTCCTGAATCGAAGTAGCCTTCTTCAACACTTCAATCTCGGCTTCGATCAGGGAATCCTTAGTCTTGGTATTTCCCTTGATCAATACATCGTGGACTCTCAGCGGCACTCTCTCAGTAGAAATCCGCTGAAATAGGGTTTCGGAGTGTGCCCTATTTGTGCGCATTCTAGCTTCAGGGGTGGGTGGTGGCTCGTCTTCTTCGTCCTCATCATCATCTACTTCTTCCTCGTCGTAGAAGGGTTGTTCATCACCGCCGTCGTCTTCTTCGTCGATTACCGGATTTTGATCTTCTTTGTCCATTTTCGTCTGATGTTCGGTGTGTCCAACCATCGGCGATCGTCGACTATGAGGAGGGAGTGACAGATGCGAGACCGATATGGGCTGTTACTAGTGAATCAGATTGAAATTGGGCTTGGTTTAGTGGGCTCGGTGTCTAGGGTTTGGGTGGGCGCTTTTTCCATTGTTAGTTCATCGGATTACCAAATTATGCAATGAATAGTACTCTAACTTAATTTACAAATTAAATTTAAGATAAATTTAAAATTGATCGCGCAGGAAAGCGTGTGGGCTCATTTATTTGGGTCCAGCAATAAGTGAGCTAGCTTTGGATCTGCACAGTACAAGAAACAAGGGTGAAACTACGTCGGGGGTCTTCCGGCAAGCCCCTCCGGCGTGAGAGTAAGATTATGGACTGAAAATATGGTGGCAAAAATATGGAATGTGTGTGGGTACGTGAATATGCAATGAAGCATTACCTGTGTCCATGTTGTTACTCTCTTATTTATAGTAGGAATAGTGATGTTAGGGTTTTCACCAGAGCCGTTGGATGGGATGGATGCCAACCGCTGGATCGCCTCTGCCTTCTAAGCATACACGTGTCACGCTGGGACCGGGTCCGTCTATGTAAGGACACTGCAAAGATTCGACATTGATAAGCGGCTTGCCTTATAAGGAAAAGTCAACCCGCACACCTTTTGTAGTTATTACCGATCGCATGTTTGCACGTGTAACAAGGCACCGTAGAAGGTCCGACATTATCCCAAATTAGCTAATTAACCAAGCTTGTTGAGGAAGCTTAATAAAAGAGACGACACAGGAGTTGCTCGTCCAGCTGGGTCGTCTCTTAGAGAGATGAGTCGACGAGGAGAGTTGGTCGTTCGGTGACGATGCTCTTGGACGAGCGCCGGATCGCGCGAGGGAAGGCTCGCCGCTCGACGACCTCTTCTCGGATGTATCGACGGGCTAGAAGTTAACCCCTTCTTTAATGGTGACGTGGCTCGTCGCTTGGATGGGCTTGGTCGCTCAACGGCGACGCATCGCCAACCGCATTGGACGGGCCATAACCCAAGGTCTGGATTCGATCCTTCATGGTCGGTCTTTAATGGGCCTATTGGGCCTACGGGCTCGTAGAAAAGTATTGGGCTCGGCCCATCACTAATATTCCGTTCGGTGGCCCCCAACTCATGGTCGTCTTCGACGGGCCGGGGAGTTGTCATTTTCCCTCCAAGGTAATCCGTACGACCGTCAATTTGAATTTTGAATTATTATGATGTCAGCGTTGGTGACGTGGGCGGCTAGGATCTCTTCATTGGTTAACACGTGCCCCGTGATGGGACATTCTCCTCGAAAGTTGTAGGGGGTATTTAATGCCCCTCATCATTCCGCCTTTTGGATTTCCCAGGAACTAACTGTTCATCTTCCCCACATATAAAACCTCCCCCCTCCTACATTCCGAACTTTTCGCGAACTCGAGCATTGAGAGCAAGGAGCAAGGGCGATTTCCGACGACTGATAAGGAAGAACTCCGAGCAAGAACCGTGCGAACTTTTTCCGGCGATACCGATCGCTCCAGGCTTCACCACCGCTGGATAACCCCGCAGCCTTGGATTAGGAACTTCTTTGATCTCCCACGCCGAATTCATCGGAAAAACCATTTCCCTACTCGTAAGGAGTAATTTTCTTCGTTATTCTTCATTTTCCGGGTTTTTGTTTGGGGTTTAAGGTTTTGCTAAATGGGGCCTTAACGGTGAGCTTTGAGAGGGGTGTCAAGTTTGGTTTTGGACTGAATCAAAGGGTGTACAAATGTGCCAAGGGCATTTGGAGGGAGATTCCATTGGTTGAATGCTCATCCATTTTGGCAAAGTTTGATTTTGAGAACGAACCTCTAGGGTTTCCTGTTGGTGAGGTCCTTGGGGATTTTGAGGAAGGTGACCCAAGAGTAACGCCCTTTAGATCAATGAACGACTGCCGAATCATATACGAGCCAACTATTCCTTGTCCCGTCGTGATTCATGTAGGAATTTGGTTGTAGGGGAATCTAGGTTGCCCATAGATAGGTCGTCGTCTGAAAATGTTAGGACTGATTCCCCTTCTATCTTTCCTTGTTTTGTAGACAAGGATCACGACGGACGCCCCGATCAGCCGGCTCAAGAAGTAAATGAAGCCAAGATCTGAAGTCTTTGGAAACACTAGGATTGTTGACGCCTTCCACACAGGTGTACGAGTTGGAAGTAATGAACGAGACTTCGGGGGTGGTGCCCAAGGTGGTTGGGCTATCACCAAGGTCAGAGCTGCGACAAAGGGAGTTATCGCAAAGCCGTTTATAGATTCCCTTCGAAGTTCGTTCAGGGTGCATGCCAATAATTACAAACTGGAGTATCTTAGCCAGAGAGAGTATGAGCCCCGTAGACAATCTCTCACCAGCAAGAAGAAGAAAGTTGCTTTCTTCTATAAACAATTCAAGCTTGGGTTGAGGTTGCCTTTGGACCCCTTTATCAACGAGTTTCTTGAAGATTCCGGTTGCGTGCCGATGGAGCTAAGCGGTAACACGGTCAGAGTTCTATCGTGCTTCATCGTCGTTTGCAGATTTCTTGGCTATGAGCCATGTAACAAAGTGTTCCGTCAATATTATCGGACCAAACGATCCACTAAGAACGGGAAGTCCTCGTAAGCGTGTCGTGCATTAGAAATGTCCAAGGCTTGTTTTTAGACACCCAAAATAAAGTGTACTACTGGGACAAATATATGATTTTGGTGGAGAGCCGGGTAGGGTGGCAATTTCCTTGGCCTGAGAGTCGTGATCCTGTCTCCGACGACCATATATTTCAAGCTCCGTGGGCCGATGAGCTGAAAGGAAAGATTGACGATCTATTGAGTCATGGATGGGTGGCATTTGAGAACATTGAGGCCTCTCACTGGAGGTACATAAGGACTGGCATTATGGATAAGCCGTCGAAGGGCCCCGACCCCTTGGTGAAGATAAACCTTGACCCCCGTTATCTAGTTTGGGTCGTTCACGACGACTTGCAGTGGGAAGACAACTGCATTAATTGCGCTGGTGCCCGCTTTGACCGTCCTGAAGAGCGTTGTGAAAACCTTGAGATGTCTGGGGGTTGGGCTCTCAACACTCGTCTATTTACTTTGACAATTTTGCCTTTTATGTCTCGTCGTGTATGACTCAATTAACTTTTTCTCATTTTTCACTGCAGCCTTCTTCTCTCTGAGAAGGATATCAGCCTCATTGAGAAGAAAGTTAGAAGCATGAGTGAGGCAATCAGACCCCTTGTGCGGACCAAGGCCAAGAAGGATAGGGCGACGAGCAATGATATTTGTGGCCGGCAGGAGAATCAGACGAAGAGGAATGGTGAGCTTCCCAAGGACACCTGCCGGCGCTATTCCTTTGATCGAAAAGGAGGTCGTCGTTGGAGGCCTAAACACTGGGGTCGTCAAGTAGTAGTCGACGGGCTGGAGAAAGAAATTGGAGTTGAGTCAAGTGCAGCAGCTGCCAATACTGAGGACCAACAGTCGTCATCGTCGAGGTGAGCACATTAACCCCGAGGACGTTGGAAGCTCAGACTCCAATCATGAGGTCGTCGGAGAAGGGAGCCGCGTCTCCAAGAAGAGGAAAGACCATCCTGCTGGCTCCGGGAGAGAGAAAGAAAAGAGAAATAAAGCTGACAACGACCCCATAAGTTCCTCCGACCCTTCAACCCTCAAACCGAAGCTCCCGGATCGTCGTTCCTGGAGTACTTACCAGTGGCAAAGGCTCGAGATGGCCACCAAGTTTGGTAAGGTTCCTCGGATCTCTGGGGTTGCTTGTTTGGCTCGGAGTGGCCCTGCCGTCCTTCTGGGGACGGCCTTGACTAAACGGGGCAAAGATGCTGATCTAGTACGCCGATGAGGGGGCTAAGATGAGTCCGACGACTTATCATGCTCGCCTTGACCGATGCAAACGGAGGTAGTTCGGTTGTTTTTCTTTTCTTGCGTATCTCGTAGTTTTATACTTGTGCTAATAATAATCCTTTGGTGGCGTATGACGTCGATGATGGAAGCTATGACGGCGGACGTCAAGGCATGCTACGACGCCGAGGCCAAGGAGAACGAGCAGCTGGTTCTGTCTGTCGGAGCTAAGGAGACGGTTGAGAGAAAATTGAAGGAAGTCAAGAAAACATCGTCCACCGACCGCCGCCTACGAGTCATTAATGGCTCGAAAAATGTCATTTCGAGGAGGCGAAAACGGTGAAAGCCGATAAAGCAAAACTTGAGAAGGACGGAAAAATCTTGGCGATCGCTCTTCGTGCCGCAGAGGGCAAAGTTGATAAACCGACATCTCGACTACGAGTCCGCCCTAACCGATTGAATCAATGAGGGCTGATCATCAAGTTGGTATTGGGGAGGCCAGGCTGGACGCCGTTGCAGAATTCAAGGGAGGCGCCGAATTTCTCAAGGTCGTTACCGACAAGGCTAGCTGCTTTTTCCAAGACGGGTCCAAACATTTGGCCCGGAGGATCCTTGCTGATCCGGAGACTAAGGGCCTTTTATCTACGAAGAAGCTGGCAGACCTCTGTACCGAACCGGCGCATGACGAAGAAGCTCGCCTAGTTCATCCTTTAGTTCCCTTTAATGATAATGACTTGATCATCATCGTAGAAGACGACAGGAAAGCCGGTAAGGACGAGTGGCCGCTTCCCGCCGTGATCCTAAGAACTTCGATGCCTATTATGCCAACTTCGTCGAAGACGGTCCTGATCCTGATGCTGCTCCATCAAACGTCGACAATCCTCAGTAATCTACTTTATTGAAATGATATGTAACGTCTCAAACAATGTCCCAATTCGATTTGGTTGTCTTAAACAATGCTTCAAAACAATCTTTAATTTTTGTAATGTAGTCTACTGTTTCCTCATTGTTTAGAGGGTCGTACATACAATGTTCGCTTTATGTTAAGTTATTCAATGCCTTTGTTTTCTGTTAGTTAATCTGTGTTAACGTAGATAGCATGTGATAACTTGTTTTGTACGAGTAAGTTTGAGGACAAGTATGAATGGTCGTCGTTAGTGACGACTGTAACTTTGGGTCGTCCTAATGTGGTCGACACTTGTTTGCTCTTGTACTTTCTCAACTTCTCAAATGGCTCGTAGGAATAGTACGAAGGTTCATAGGTTTCTTTCTCGTAGGCAAGACTCTATGGACGAGTCGTCTTATTCCGTTATAGCGTTTGACGAAGTCTGGCTTCGTCTAACCTTTATACTTGGCTAAAGTGAGTGTAAATGTCGAAGTCTTTGCCTCGACTGATCTTTATACTTGATCAAAGTAGTTGTAGGGGTCGAAGTCAGGCTTCAACCGTCTTAAGTTTCTTGAGTTTGTAATGAATGAAGTTCGGTGAAGTGATGAGCTTTCATTGATAATTTCTGATTAACAACAGCGTATTGACAACCCATTCACTTTCGACGACTCTTGGGATTTATAGATTATCCCTTAAGACTTTCAAAATTACAGACGATCAAAACTTTTCACAAAATGACAATCAAAAGTTTAAACTAAGAACCACAAAAGGGGTGCCCTGAGGGCGCTGAGTGTTGATTGACGACGATCAAAAGTAATACTTCATAAGATGATTGGCGTGCCATGGATGCTTGAGATGCTCACCGTTCGGCTTAGCTAGGCGGTAGGTTCCCTCTCTGACCACACTTGTGACAATGTATGGTCCTTCCCAATTGGGGGAGAGTTTATTTTGACGGGCTTTGAGTCCCGTTGCTTCGATCTTTCTGAGCACATAGTCGCCGACTTTAAAGAACCTCTTCTTCACCTTCTTATCATGATAAGCCTTGGTTTTCTTTTTTAATTCTCCATCCTTAGTTGGGCGTCCAATCTTCGTTCATCCGTAAGGTCCAGGTCAACTTGCCGGTTATGGATGTTCTTTTTCAACGTCAGAGAGAGCAACTCGGCCTGCGTTGGCAACCGAAGCTTCCGGGAGCCATGGCCTCTGAGCCGTAGGCCAAAGCAAATGGGGTTTCCCCCGTGGGCCTCCGGGTGGTTGTGCGGACAGCCCAAAGAGCTGAGGGTAGTCCGTCCAACCATCTTGTATCTTTTCCTTCCAGATTTTTACACAAAGCAGATAAGACGAGCTTGTTCGCTGGCTTGCCCGATTGCCTTGGGGATAGGCACCGATGACTTGGAGTGTTTGACACCCATTCTGTTCAATTCTTGCTCGAACTTTCTCGAAAACTGCAGGCCATTGTCTGAAACGATCACCTTTGGGATTCCGAAACGACACCATATCGAATCATGGATGAAGTATAGGGCGTTGTTTTCAGTGATTTTGTTCAAGGCCTTGGCCTCCACCCACTTCGAAAAATAGTCAACAGCCACGATTACATACTTGACTCCTCCCTTGGCCGGTGGAAAAGGCCCAATCAGGTCAACACCCCACATATCAAACGGCCAAGCGGCCATGACAGGGGTTTGCTCGATCGTCGCCGGCCTGGGAGATCGGGCAAACGCCGGGGTGTGTCACACTTTCTACGAACTGTTTGGCATCTTCACGGAGGTGGGGCCGTAGTACCCCATGGTAATGATCTTATCGCCTGTGGTGCGGGCCCCGTGATGGCCCCGCACTCTCCTTGATGTACCTCGAAAAGTAATTGAACGACCTTGTCGGGTGGACGCATTTCAACAATGGTCTAGTAATGGATCGTTCGGTAGAGCTCTCCTTCTACGCATCCGTAAATCTGGGGGCCTTTCTCTTGATTTGCCTTTTGCCGTAACTTCATCCGTCGGTAATTCATCCTTCTCAATGAAAGCCTTCACTGCTTCATTCAAAGACTTAGGGACCGTCAAGGCATTACATGACCTTTACTCGCTCGTAGCCGGTTGTTCCAAATAGGCTAGGTGATGGCCATGCTCCTCCTCCCGGGAATTGATACGTAGCCGCCTTTGAGAGCGGTCGGCGTGTTCGTTGTTTTCACGAGCTATTCTTTGTATGGCCCAAAATTCTAACCCCTGGATTAATTCTCCGACCAACGCATGGTACTTCTGTAGGGTGGAATCGACGACCTGATAATCTCCACGCACTTGGTTCACTATTAACTGGGAATCACAAAATGCTGCGACCTTGGTAGCTCCAAAACACTTGGCGTATTCAATGGCTGCTATGAGCGCTCGTACTCGGCCCGGTTGTTAGATGCTTGAAACTTGAACCTCAACACTTCTTCAAAACCGTCCCGCTTCTCGGTTCAACAAGAACGATCCCTGCTCCGCTCAATTTCTGGTTGTTGACCCGTCTGAAAAGATCTTCCAACAGCCTACGGGCAAAACTAACTCCACGGGCTGTTCGACGACCTCCTTTCCTTTGCTCGCTTGCTGTAGCTGCCTTTGATCGTCGTCAATGGTGAACGACGTCTCAACTAGAAAGTCCGCTAAGGATTGTGCCTCGTAGGTCTTTCTCGTCCTATATCCAATATCAAACTCAGCCGCCTCAATGCTCGAGTTGAGAAAACGACCCAGAGCTTTCGGGGCGGTGCAAGATCTTGCGCGGTGGGGCATCCGTATAAACAACGATGGGGTGAGCAGAGAAGTATGCTCGTAGCTTTCGGGCTGTGAGGACGAGAGCGTAAGCGATCTTCTCCGCGTTGAAATAACGAGTTTCCACATCCGATAGAGCTCACGACGTAGTAGATCGGCCTCTGGGTCCCACCTTCCTCCCTAACCAATACGGCGGCGACGGCCTTATCACTCGCCGAGAGATAAACGTAAAGGTCTTCTCCTGCTACGGGGCTTTGGAGGAGTGGTGGGGAGCCAAGATACTCTTTCAGCTGTTTGAACGAGAGAGAGCATTCATCCGTCCATTTGAAATCCTTTGCACCTCGGAGAGCTTTAAAAAATGGAAGCGACCTCTCTGCAGACTTGGCAATGAAACATCCTAAGGCCGCTACTCGTCCGTTTAAGCGCTGAACTTCCTTGATGCTCGCAGGTTCGGCCATGTCTATCAAAGCCTTAATTTTTTCAGGGTTGGCTTCAATTCCCGCCGAGAGCATGAATCCTAGAAACTTTCCCGCCGCGACTCCGAAGACGCATTTAGCTGGGTTTAGGACCATGTCATTGGCTCGTAGATTGGTGAATGTTTGCTGGAGGTCGTCGACATGCTTTCTCTTTCTACTTTTGACGACCATATCATCAACATACGCCTCTAAGTTGTCGCCGATCTGGTCTTTGCATACCTTGTTTACCATCCTCTGGTAAGTGGCCCTGCGTTCTTAAGCCCAAAAGGCATCTTCGTATAACAATAAGTTCCCCGCGGCCCGGAAGGCCGTCTTCTAATGTCTTCTTCACCATCTTGATTTGGTGGTAGCGAATAAGCATCAAGAAAGCTCAAAGTAGTGTGATCCGGCCACGTAATCGACGAGCTTGTCAATTCTGGGCAAAGGGTAACTGTCCTTGGGGCACGCCAAGTTTAGATCGGTAAAGTCGACACAGAGCCTCCATTTTCCATTTGGTTTTTGCACAAGGACCACGTTAGCCCAAGTTGTGAACCCAGGCTCACAATAATTCCCGGCTCTCAAGAACTTCTCGATCTCCTGCTTTATAGCAATCTCTTTTTCTGTTGAGAAAGTTCGACATCTTTGCTCCTTGAATTTCATGGTGGGGTTCACTCCAAGCCTATGAACTGCCACGTCCTCTCTGATCCCCTTCATATCTTCCACCTTCCAAGCAAAAACATCGAGGTTCTGCTTGAGTAGGGAGATTATCTCTTCCCTCCTCGGTGCGCAATCGAGACCCCACTTGATTTTTCGCTCACGGATAGTCGGGGTTAATGACCGGTTCTAATTAGCTCGTCTACTGGCTTCATCTCTACGGGCGTCATCCCTAAAGTCCATGGATTCAATGACGATCTCTTTAATTTTCCTTCTTGCTTCAGGTGTCAGATCTGGTACCTCGTCGTCAATCAATTTATCCAGCTCGGCCCCCGATTCTTGGGCGGCCAAAAGTTGTGGTTCTGCAGCTTGGTCGTTCAAGAATTCCTCAGCAGGGACCTCTGGATATTCTATGCACTTGATTGTCGAGACGCCGGTGTACGAGGTCGTCGTTTGTTTGACAGATTTGGAGAGCTTCACATTATGATCTAGGTCGTCAATTTCAATGGTCCGCTTCGCCTTTAGCACGTGCTCTAGGAATTCTGGGGCCGTCCCCAACACACATCCGACTCCAGCATGTGAAGGAAATTTTACTCGTTGATGGGGGACGGAGGCGACGATCCCCAAGGAGGCTTGACCAGGTTGGCCAAGGATAGCATGGTAGTCACTGACAACGTCGATTACAATAAATGTTACTGTTTTGATTGTTCTCAATGGGTGTTCCCCGATGTCGACCAGGAAGATCGATGCGGCCTTTGCATCTACCGGTGATTGGTGAATCCTTCTAGACGACCTAAGTAAGGACTTAGACGGCTATCAGGTAGACCCATTCTCTGGTAGACGTTGTAAAACAAGATGTCCTTAGCCGCTCCCGTATCGATCAAAATTCTTCTTGATTCGCAGTTATCGATGAAGCCAGGTATGACTAGAGTTTGTTGACGAGCTAATGGATTGGCTGGTAGCTCGTAGGGAATGAAACTTATCACGTCGTTTAGGGTTTCCGATTTTTGGGGGACATGTGGGGCCTTCTTCAGATGGTAGATGGCGCTCTTAATCTGATTCTTGCTCGTCTCCTCGGAGATTACTAACACCATTCTTGGATTTCTCTGTGGAGGATCTTCGTTAGCAGCTCGTGTGTTGGCCGCCTGACGATCCTTTCTCACATACTCTCCAAGTCGTCCATCGTCGATCCATCTTTGAATAATCTTTTTCAAGCTGAAACATTCCTCGGTATCATGTCCCTTATCTCTATGATATTCGCAATACTTGTTCATGTTTTTCTTCCCCTTTCCGTTGGGATTCATCTTTGGCGCCGGGCCAAAATCAACGTTGCTCAAAATTTCTGCTCTAGACACGGTAAGCGGAGTGTACGACTCCGGGACTTTTTCTGCCTTCATTTTGTTCTTTCCTTTCTCTCCGACCTTATCCTTCTTGGATTTTGTCGCTTCAACCTCGTTGACGGCCTTTCCCTCTCTTTGCAACTTTCTTTCTTCAGCCTCGGCGACAGCGTACGCCTTGGCATAGAGGTCTTTGCGGGACTTGGCCGGGTGGACTTGAAGCTCGTAGTCTAGAGTGGAGGAAATGACACCGTGCCTGAAGCAATTTATGATTTCCCTTTCTGTTAGGTCTTCATCAATCTGATCTACCAGTTTCTTGAATCTCTTGAAGTAGCTCATCGAGCTTTCAGCGGCTCCTTGGGATATGTTGCTAAGGTCGTTGGCAGATCTTACGACGCTCTCCCGCCGTAGCAAACCTTCCTAAAAACTTCTTTCTCATCTCGCTTCCATGATTCTATACTCCCCTTGGGCAAGCCTCTAAACCACCTCAAAGGCTGCGTCGACCCGGCGTGCTCGTAAGAGCCTTGCACATGATGTCGTCGTGGCACGAAGCTTTTGCCACTACGTACATCTGTGCCTCAAGGTGTTGTATGTGGTCGATGGCGGCTGGTAGAGCCGTCGTATGGTTTAAGTTCGGGTAGCTTGAAGCTGGTTCGGGGTCCTGTTTCCAACATCCAAGGTGCGAGAGGAGTCATAGTGCCGCCATCGTCATCGTAGTCGTCATTTGTCCCGTTTTCTTTCTTTTGCTTGTCGGTTCCTCCACTTGGCGCCTCGGCCTCAAGAACTCTCTCATATCCGCCCCTCTGTTGGGCCGGCTTGGGAATCCTATCTTGACAGGCCCCGGGTAACGGTGTTAGGCAGTTGCCTCTCGGTGGGGGCGGTCGTCGTGAGATGGATCGCTCCCCGTAGCTAGGAGGGGAGACGGCCTATAAGATCTTGACATTTCTCGTTCATGACGAGGTGGGCTACGCGTTCTCTCTCTTTGGCTCTACGCTCGTTCATTTCTTGATGACGGAGTACGTAGACGACCACGTACAATTTGATTCCCGATTTGCTTGGGATTCTCGACGGCTAAAGCTCTACGAGGCTCTGCTTCCCCGGCTCGTCGTTCTTTGTGACGGTGCTCCTTGGCTCCGTCTCTCATTAATGTGATCCTCGGGTCGGCCGTAGTACAACACGCTCATTCCCAGTGGCGATCCCTTCACGACGACCGGCATTCTCTCTCTCGGTTTCTTCTCCTCCCCGACGAGATTGTTTGGTGGGATGCCTGGGGGGCTTGAGGAGCGGCCATACGAATGAGCTCGTCTTGGATTTGCAAAAACTCTTTGAGGGCGTTGGCTCTTTCGACGAGGAAAGCCGCTCTGGCGAGATTAGGGTTAGAGGGACCTCCTGCATACCTCGCCGTTGTCTCAGGCCTCCTTTCCAGTGGAGGTCTCCTGCGGCGCTCGGCGGCGGGCCCTTTCTCTCTTCTCCTGGCCGTTTGAAGGCCCGTGATCCAACTATTCCTCGTGACACAGTAACCCTTAAGTTAGGGTTCCTAGGTGGTGAGGGTGGCCTTAGGGTTTTCTTGTTGAGGAGGTACGCCTTCATCTGCTGTAGACTTCTTGGCCGTATGACCATCGACACCATTTTTCAAACTCTTAATTTGTATTCCTTCTCTTGGAGATCACTAACACGTTTCCGGCAATGGAACCAATCGATCGCGCAGAAAGCGTGTGGGCTCGGTTCTTTGGGTCCAAAGAATGAGTGAGCTAGCTTTGGATGCACGCATTACAAGAAACAAGGGTGAAAGCGTGCGGGGTCTTCGGCAAGCCCCTCCCGGCGTGAGAGTAAGATTATGAATTTGGAAATATGGTGGCAAAAATATGGAATGTGTGTGGGTACGTGAATATGCAATAAAGCATTACCTGTGTCCATGTTGTTACTCTCTTATTTATAGTAGGAATAGTGATGTTAGGGTTTTCACCAGAGCCGTTGGATGGGATGGATGCCAACCGTTGGATCAGCTCTGTCTTCTAAGCATACACGTGTCACGCTGGGACTGGTCCGTCTATGTAAGGACACTGCAGCATCTGACATTGATAAGCAGCTTGCCTTATAAGGGAAAGTCAACCTGCACACCTTTTGTAGTTATTGCGGTGCATGTTTGCACGTGTAACAAGGCACTGTAGAAGGTCTGACATTATCCCAAATTAGCTAATTAACCAAGCTTGTTGAGGAAGCTTAATAAAAGAGACGACCTGGAGCTGCTCGTCCAGTTGGGTCGTCTCTTTGAGAGATGAGTCGACGAGGGAGAGTTGGTCGTTCAGTGACGACGCTCTTGGACGAGTGCCGGACTGCGCCGAGGGAAGGCTCGTCGCTCGACGACCTCTTCTGGATGTATCGACGGGCTAGAAGTTAACCCCTTCTTTAATGGTGACGTGGCTCGTCGCTTGGATGGGCTTGGTCGCTCAACGGCGACGACTGCCAACCAGTATTGGACGGGCCATAACCCAAGGTCTGGATCTGATCCTTCATGGTCGGTCTTTTAATGGGCCTATTGGGCCTAAGGGCTCGTAGAAAAGTATTGGGCTCGGCCCATCATGGAATATTCCATTCAAAAATAATGGATGAAAATTAAGAAAAAATATGTAATATTAAAGTGTTGTAAGGATAAATAATGGGATATAAAAAAGAAAAAGGGATAAGGAATAGCGAGGAATAATTATCTTGAGTATAACAAATGAGTCTCATTATTTAAAATAATATTAAAAAAAATCATTTAGATTTAAAAATTTTGTAACTTTGAATGGGACACCTGATGTGGGCTCCTCCCAACTTTCGAGATCTATAACTCGTGTCCCAGAATGGAGAGTCCCAAATACACCTAAAAAAAAAACTTTTCTTTACTTAACTTGAAAAGTATACAACTTGGTTTCAAAACAGTTTCGACATAACCTCTTTACACGGAGGCGTTATATAAACCTGGTTGCAACCACACACACCCTGTTTATACAAAATATACAACTGGAAAGCTTAAACAAGCCAACCATACAACAAACCAAACTCAAGTTGAATTATAATACAATCCAACTGAAAACATGTTTAAGAAAGTTTTATTTACAAAACCTTTCCCCAAAAGAATAACAACCAACAATCCCAACTCCCCAGACAACACATCCAAAAGATGTCCAAACTCCTGTCCCGGCCTCACTGGTCCGGTCCTCCTGTCTCAGCGGGATCTAAAACAATAAAGGGAGAAGGGGTGAGATAAAATCTCAGCAAGCTATTATGTATGCAACAATATGACATACAAGATGCAACACATAAACAGGTTGCTCAGTACAATATGCAACACCAAATAGGTTGCTCAATCACATTGGGAAAACAGTAAACACATTACGTTTCCTTTCCCTTTACCTTTTTCCCCATCGGGGTCGTAAGTAGTACTACGGTGGGAGTTATACTTATACTCCACTCATTTTGGTGAACTGCTAGTGCACCTTCACCTCTTATACGACCCCTTATAGAGATCCATATAAGCTGCCTCGCTATCGTGTGGCATGACTGCACATATCCACAGAAGCTGAACCCCTCAATCCGTGGCCACAGAAGGGGGTGAACGGTACAAGTATAAGGACATCCAATCACTCTATGAAATATCTTCTAATAAGTGGTTGCATTCCCTATACCCCCGAAGATCAACTGGTATACCATATTCAAGCACATCACAGATACTTGAAAATAAGTCCACCCAATGGGACATCAACATATATATAACATGGTACTGCAATTCATGTTAAACCATTGAAACAGTGCAACATGTATTTCACACTATGTGCACAATGAACTATGAATATGTAAACTCGTATGACACAAAGTAGATCACGTAAGTCCTACACATTCATTACGCAATATGAAACCCGATGCTTGAGGATGCTACCATTCCTGTCCAAATCAAGTAAATAGTGCACAACATAATTTAGGCACTATAAGAACAAATAACCCTACCAAGGTCATCACATGAGGCTACCATATCATATAAGTAACCCTACATATTCACAATATCATATTAAACAACTTCTTTTAAGGTTCCAAGTGCATTTACCAAGTTTTATAAACTTTGGTTCAAGTTGTACAATTGCCTTCCAAGCATTTTCAAGACAATATTTAAAGACCTTCCCATTATCCAATTGGACTAATTCAAGTTCCACATTGTAGTATTAAAGTTGTACTAGAATCCTAGTTAAAGAGTGTACCCATCCATGCTCATTAGACTAGGTTTCCAAGGCTTCAAAAATTGCTCAAGGTATGTAGGGTATTACACGACTCGTGTACCAGTACACGACTCGTGTACATTTCACCCCTCCCAGATCACTTCCCTTACACGACTCGTGTACCAGTACACGACTCGTGTAAAAGCCCAAAAACTGCCTTTCCCTTTGCTGCAACTTCAGCAACAACACCAACAACTACAAATCTTGTTCCCAGCCACTGCAAGGTTAATAAACAACAGTCTCTACACATATTTTAGACTATAACATACTCCCTTCATGCTATATAACACATCTATAACAACTCTAACACCTTTAAATTCTCAACCCTTGGCAAGAACTCAAAGTATAAAACCAACTCTTGGCTTTTCAATTCAAACATCAAGAACAAGGCTTCCAATCTTTACCAAACTGGTTCACAACACCAAAACAACATCATTTAACATGTTATGAACAAGCATAACAAAGAACCATAACAACTTACCAATTTCCACCAAAATAAAAAGAAAAGAAAGTTGGATATCCTTGCTCCAAACACCACCCTTAGCAATATTATGAAGTTGAAATCGACAACCAAGCCACAAATGAATTTCTGGGATTTTTGGAAGTTAAGAAGGGTTTAAGGAACCTTCAAGAACGTAGGAGAAGGAGAGAATACTGAGGAAAGAAAATAATGCTTCCTTAAGAAACTTTATGATATTTATATAAAACTATTTTCACACAAGCTCCTCCAAAGTTGAAATTCGACAATTGACTACCTTAAACTTAAAGTTACACTTAAGAACCTTAATACTTTAACACACTTTCAATTCAAATTTCCAAGTGTTATCAATTAACTACACAACTTCTCTTTATTTAGACATTATATGATTAAAACAAGTTATAACATCTAAATCACATATTTCATCCAAGTATCAAAATGAACACTTAAGCAATTCAAATGACACAAAACAAGGATGATATGCAATGCAACCAAACCCCACGTGCTTCACGTGTGACTCAAAATATGCCTAGGATTAGGGTCGTGACACTCACTCCCCCTTAAATAAAATTCGTCCCGAATTTGGACTTCACTTACCTGAATGATCAAACAAATCCGGATATTTCTGTCTCATCTCTGATTCCAATTCCCAAGTAGCTTCCTCAATGGTGTGATTCTTCCAAAGAACTTTCACCACGGGAATACTCTTGGTACGCAATTCCCGAACCTGCCTCTCCAGAATCCGCAAAGGTACCTCCACATAAGTCATATCCGCTTGGACATCCTCAGGAGGAGAACTCAACACATGAGAGGAATCATAACAGTACTTCCTCAACATGGACACATGGAACACATCATGAAGAGAAGAAAGAGAGGGAGGTAAGGCCAAATGATAGGCTAACTCACCTACCTTCTCTAAAATCTCAAAAGGACCCACGAATCTAGGAGCTAACTTTCCTTTATTACCAAACCTCTTGATCCCCGTTCTTGGTGAGATCTTCAAGAACACAAAATCACCCACCTGAAAGGATAACTCCCTTCTTCTAGTGTCGGCATAGCTCTTCTGACGACTTTGGGCTGTCCTCAATCTGTCACGGATCACCTTGATCTTATCAGTTGAGTCTCTAACCAAATCTGGACCCCAAAGTCTAGCTTCACCAACCTCGTCCCAACCCATTGGGGACCTACACTTCCTCCCATACAGTGCCTCATATGGTGCCATCTCAATGCTAGATTGGTAGCTGTTGTTGTAGGCAAACTCCACTAAAGGCAAATGGTCTTCCCAAGATAACTGGAAGTCCATCACACAAGCTCGTAGCATATCCTCTAAAATCTGAATGGTCCTCTCTGTCTGCCCATCAGTCTGAGGATGAAATGCTGTACTGAAACTCAGCTTAGATCCCAAGGCTTCATGCAAAGCCCTCCAAAACCGCGAAGTGAATCTCGGATCCCTATCAGAAACAATGTTGACAGGTACTCCATGCAATCTCACAATCTCACGGATGTACAACTGAGCCAACTTCTCCAATGAATACTTGGTTGAAACTGGAAGAAAATGAGCTGATTTGGTCAACCGATCCACAATCACCCATATCGCATCCATCTTCCTCGGAGTAGGAGGCAATCCAGTCACGAAATCCATAGAAATGCCCTCCCACTTCCATTCTGGAATATCCAAAGGTTGTAGCAATCCTGCTGGCCTTTGATGTTCTGCTTTGATCTGTTGGCAAGTCAAACACCTTGACACGAATTCTGCAATTTCCTTTTTCATGCCATTCCACCAGTAACCCCTTTTCAAATCTTGATACATTTTGGTGCTTCCTGGATGAACAGCAAATCGGGACTTATGGCCATCCTCTAATACTTGCCTCTTGATTTCTGGGGAAGAAGGCACGCAAATCCTGCCTTTGAAGGTAAGAATTACATCCCTGTTTAGTGAAAACTCCTCAGACTTTCCATCTTGCAATTTCTCCCTGATTTTCTTCAACTCATCATCATTCAACTGAGCTTCCCTAAGATCCCCATAAAGAGTAGGAACATCTCTAACATTGGCAAACAACATATCAACTCTCACCTCCCGAGATACCAAGGACGATAAATGAGCCTTACGGCTAATAGCATCAGCTACCACATTGGCCTTCTCGGGATGATAAGAAATAACACAATCGTAATCTTTCAGAAGTTCCAACCATCGCCTCTGTCTGTTGTTTAGTTCCTTCTGGGTAAACAAGTACTTCAGGCTCTTGTGATCTATAAATATCTCAAACTTTGCCCCATACAAGTAGTGTTTCCACTTATGCAATGCAAAAACAATGGCAGCCAACTCCATATCATAAGTAGGATAATTCTGCTCCGCTGGTGATAACTTCCTCGAAGCATACGCAATTACCTTTCCATTCTGCATAAGTACATAACCCAATCCCTCTTTAGAAGCATCATTGAATATAACAAAGTTCTCATAACCCTCTGGAAGTGTAAGAATAGGAGCTGAAGTCAACCTCTTCTTCAATTCAGTAAAGCCAGCTTCACACTTAGCATTCCATATAAATGGTACATCCTTCCACATCAATCTAGTCAACGAAGTTGCAATCCTCGAAAATCCCTCGATAAATCTTCGATAATACCCCGCTAGACCAAAGAAACTACGAACCTCTGTCACAGTAGAAGGTTGTTTCCAGTTGACTACGGCCTCAATCTTTGAAGGATCCACTGCAATACCAGAACTGGATACCACATGACCCAAGAAAGAAATCTGTTCCAGCCAAAACTCACATTTGCTGAACTTTGCAAACAACTGTTTCTCACGAAGCACGGATAAGACAATCCTCAAGTGCCTCTCGTGATCTTCCCTGGATTTTGAGTATACCAGGATATCATCAATAAACACAACAACGAAACTGTCAAGATAAGGCTTGAAGATCCTGTTCATCATATCCATAAAGACTGCCGGTGCATTGGTCAATCCAAATGGCATAACAAGAAATTCATAGTGTGCATACCTTGTTCTGAAAGCTATTTTAGAAACATCATCTGGCTTGATCTTTAATTGATGGTATCCGCTACGTAAATCCAACTTAGAATATATAACGGAACCTTGAAGTTGATCAAACAAATCATCAATGTGAGGAAGAGGATATTTGTTCTTAATTGTAGCTTGATTCAACAATCTGTAATCAATACACAACCGCAAAGTACCATCCTTCTTCCTAACAAACAACACTGGTGCTCCCCAGGGTGATACACTGGGACGAATAAAACCCCTATCAAGCAACTCCTGCAACTGAAGTTTTAACTCTTTCAACTTAGGTGGGGCCATTCTGTAGGGTGCCTTAGAAATTGGTGAAGTACTCGGCAATAAGTCAATGCAAAATTCAACCTCTCTATCAGGAGGCATACTATACTCAGTTGAGAACACATCACTGAACTCGTTCACAACTGGAACACAAGATAAATCAGGAGACTTCTTACAAGAGTCTACCACATATGCCAAGTAACCCTCACACCCCTTAGACAACAACTTTCTAGCCTTTATAGCAGATATAACATGAATGCCAAATAAAGACATATCAGCATCAAATACAAATACAGGCACATCAGGCATAGAAAAGGTGACTCGCTTTCTGCGACAGTCCACCAAGGCATGACAAGAACTCAACCAGTCCATGCCTAAAATAACATCAAAATCATGGATTGGCAACTCTACCAAGTCCACTGGCAATACATGCCCACATATAATGACCTCACAGCCATGATAGATCAAAGAAGATTCGAGGTGCTCTCCCACAGGAGTAGAAACCTCCAACACATAAGGTAACAACATAGGCAACTTATGCAATGTAAATGCAAAATGAGATGCCACATATGAATGAGACGATCCAGGGTCGATAAGAATACGAGCCCTGATCCCTGAGACAGGGACAATGCCTCTAATCACTGCAGTAGGATCTACTGTGCCTCTATCCAAAGCAAAGACTCTACCTTAGACTCTCTCTTTGGGTTTCCCCTCAACATCTCTCTTTACCCCTCCTTTAGGCTGGTCACCCTGTGGTCTACCACCCGAAGCTTGACCCTTCTTGAACTTAGGACAATCCTTTCTGAAATGTCCCATCTCTCCACAACTCATACACTTGCCCTGCTTACTCCAACAGCTGTCTTCTGAGTGACCCACTTTCTTACACCAATTACAAACAGTACCAAACTTGCTCGAAACAGGTCGAGTAGAAATTGTAACTGTTCCTCCCTTAGCCACTCCAGAAGTTGAGGACTTAGGCTGATTCTTACTCTGACTTGAACTCTGGCCTGAGAACTTAGCCTTGCTTCACTACCCTCAGATTTACCACGATGTTCCTCAATGTCATTTTCAATTTTGTAAGCCATGTTAACTGTCGCCTGGTAGTTAGGAAAATCGTGAGTCAACAACTGCTTCCTGAACTCCAACCTGAGCCCCTTGACAAACCTGTAGACCCTCCTGCTCTCATCTGGTACAAGATGTGGACAATATCTGGCTAACTCCGTAAATTTGGCAGAATACTGAGATACTGTCATTGCCCATGTTCCAACTTCAAGAATTCCACCTCTTTCTTGACTTTGGTAATCACAGGAATGAAGTGTTCCTTGAATTTTCCCATGAAGTTCTCCCAAGTCTGGGGCGTATGATCCCGCTCCCAGCTTTCCTTAAGGATTTGCCACCAATGCTCAGCAGGACCCTCTAGCTTGAACACTGCACATCTAACCTTTTCCTCATCTGAACTCTCCATTTCCACAAAGATCTTAGTCATGGCCTCCAACCATCTCTCAGCTATCAGTGGATCTGGATCTCCGTTGAAGCTTGGTGGAGATAATTTGATAAACTTTTCTAGGCCCTGAGTTGGCCTTACCTCAGGTTGCTGCTGTGCTCTACCCTGAGCTGCCATAGTCTGGAGGAAAGTCTGAAACATTGCCATCATCTCAGCATTAGGACCTCCTCCCCACGATCACCAATATTTCCTATTTGGTCACCCCCAATCCTGACCATTACACTGATCCCTGCAGGAAACACTCGGCGTCAGATATCACACACTCCCCCTTAGACTAGACATCTACCCTTGACTCTAGCCCAAGCTCTGATACCAACTGTGGGCTCCTCCCAACTTCCGAGACCTATAACTCATGTCCCAGAATGGAGAGTCCCAAATACACCTAAAAAACCTTTTCTTTACTTAACTTGAAAAGTATACAACTTGGTTTCAAAACAGTTTCGACATAACCTCTTTACACGGAGGCGTTATATAAACCTGGTTGCAACCACACACACCCTGTTTATACAAAATATACAACTGGAAAGCTTAAACAAGCCAACCATACAACAAACCAAACTCAAGTTGAATTACAATACAATCCAACTGAAAACATGTTTAAGAAAGTTTTATTTACAAAACCTTTCCCCAAAAGAATAACAACCAACAATCCCAACTCCCCAGACAACACATCCAAAAGATGTCCAAACTCCTGCCCCGGCCTCACTGGTCCGGTCCTCCTGTCTCAGCGGGATCTAAAACAATAAAGGGAGAAGGGGTGAGATAAAATCTCAGCAAGCTATTATGTATGCAACAATATGACATACAAGATGCAACACATAAACAGGTTGCTCAGTACAATATGCAACACCAAATAGGTTGCTCAATCACATTGGGAAAACAGTAAACACATTACGTTACCTTTCCCTTTACCTTTTCCCCCATCGGGGTCGTAAGTAGTACTACGGTGGGAGTTATACTTATACTCCACTCATTTTGGTGAACTGCTAGTGCACCTTCACCTCTTATACGACCCCTTATAGAGATCCATATAAGCTGCCTCGCTATCGTGTGGCATGACTACACATATCCACAAAAGCTGAACCCCTCAATCCGTGGCCACAGAAGGGGGTGAACGGTACAAGTATAAGGACATCCAATCACTCTATGAAATATCTTCTCATAAGTGGTTGCATTCCCTATACCCCCGAAGATCAACTGGTATACCATATTCAAGCACATCACAGATACTTGAAAATAAGTCCACCCAATGGGACATCAACATATATATAACATGGTACTGCAATTCATGTTAAACCATTGAAACAAAGGTAACATGTATTTCACACTATGTGCACAATGAACTATGAATATGTAAACTCGTATGACACAAAGTAGATCACGTAAGTCCTACACATTCATTACGCAATATGAAACCCAGTAACAGGATGCTACCATTCCTGTCCAAATCAAGTAAATAGTGCACAACATAATTTAGGCACTATAAGAACAAATAAACCTACCAAGGTCATCACATGAGGCTACCATATCATATAAGTAACCCTACATATTCACAATATCATATTAAATAACTTCTTTTAAGGTTCCAAGTGCATTTACCAAGTTTTATAAACTTTGGTTCGAGTTGTACAATTGCCTTCCAAGCATTTTCAAGACAATATTTAAAGACCTTACCATTATCCAATTGGACTAATTCAAGTTCCACATTGTAGTATTAAAGTTGTACTAGAATCCTAGTTAAAGAGTGTACCCATCCATGCTCATTAGACTAGGTTTCCAAGGCTTCAAAAATTGCTCAAGGTATGTAGGGTATTACACGAATCGTGTACTAGTACACGACTCGTGTACATTTCACCCCTCCCAGATCACTTCCCTTACACGACTCATGTACCAGTACACGACTCGTGTAAAAGCCCAGAAACTGCCTTTCCCTTTGCTGCAACTTCAGCAACAACACCAACAACTACAAATCTTGTTCCCCACCTAAGGTTAATAAACAACAGTCTCTACACATATTTTAGACTATAACATACTCCCTTCATGCTATATAACACATCTATAACAACTCTAACACCTTTAAATTCTCAACCCTTGGCAAGAACTCATAGTATAAAACCAACTCTTGGCTTTTCAATTCAAACATCAAGAACAAGGCTTCCAATCTTTACCAAACTGGTTCACAACACCAAAACAACATCATTTAACATGTTATGAACAAGCATAACAAAGAACCATAACAACTTACCAATTTCCACCAAAATAAAAAGAAAAGAAAGTTGGATATCCTTGCTCCAAACACCACCCTTAGCAATATTATGAAGTTGAAATCGACAACCAAGCCACAAATGAATTTCTGGGATTTTTGGAAGTTAAGAAGGGTTTAAGGAACCTTCAAGAACGTAGGAGAAGGAGAGAATACTGAGGAAAGAAAATAATGCTTCCTTAAGAAACTTTATGATATTTATATAAAACTATTTTCACACAAGCTCCTCCAAAGTTGAAATTCGACAATTGACTACCTTAAACTTAAAGTTACACTTAAGAACCTTAATACTTTAACACACTTTCAATTCAAATTTCCAAGTGTTATCAATTAACTACACAACTTCTCTTTATTTAGACATTATATGATTAAAACAAGTTATAACATCTAAATCACATATTTCATCCAAGTATCAAAATGAACACTTAAGCAATTCAAATGAAACAAAACAAGGATGATATGCAATGCAACCAAACCCCACGTGCTTCACGTGTGACTCAAAATGTGCCTAGGATTAGGGTCGTGACACCTGAGATTAAAAAAAATTGTAGATTAACATGTACAGAGGGAGTTTACCTATTTCAATAAAGATAAATATGGCAACTTAGGTATTTTTCAATTTTTCAATTTCATTTCAAATAATGCAATATAGTTAGATGACGTAAATATGACATGGATGACATGAATGATTATGTGGCCAAGTCAACACAATAAATAAATTAACACTCAGTTAGCAATTTTATCATCTTGTTATATTTTTTTATAAAGTATTAATAGTTATTAGTTAAGAAAGAAAATAATTAGAAAAGAGGAAGAAAGAAAAACACATCTCCCCCCCCCTTTCTCGCGACCCTACCTACAGTCTGATTGGCGCCGACGTAGTTCAACGCGCAAGCGACAAGAAGGCCGTAGGGGAAATTGAAGAACAAGATACTGACTTGTCTTTGAACTTTGTCGGACTCCAAATCTGCGGAGTAAGAGTTGTCGCACCTTGCTCTTTCTTTGATTATGCTTTTCGCTTTCCTTCCTTTTCTAATCTTCGTTTCTCTCTTAACAGATCACCAGTACTTTGTATGGCTTAAGGAATAAGTGCAAGCATTTGATTATCGACATGGAAAAAACGGAGAAATCTCGCAAATGAGCTTTTGGCGAGAAGGACAAATACAAGAAAAAGTGTCCCGAGATGGAGAAGGACTTGGCTGCTTTCCAAGCGAAAAAATTGAAAACTGATGAGGCCCTCAAGGCAAGCGAGAACAAAGAGAAGGAGCTTAATGGCTAAATCACTGCCTTAACGCTTAGCTCAGCAGAAAAAATCAAACAACTGGAGACTGAAAATTTGGCTAAGGCGGCTTTAAATGCCCAATTAATCAAGGAAATTTCTGACAACAAGGCCAAAGCGGAGGTAGACGCAATGGACCTTTATGACAAAGCCCTTCTGCACGCCATGCGAGCAGCGGCGGCTAGCTCTAACGAGATTCCTGCAATTACCGCTGAGCTGCTTGCCAAATGGGGATCGGAACAAATTTACAGATATTTTTGCCGCCAAGGCCACTCCCTGGTTCCTTATGAAGAAAGCGAGCTTCTTGCCTTAGCTGCAGAAGACAAACTTTTGGGCAAGCCAGTCTGGGAAGTCCCTCCGGTGGTCACGAACGATGCCCTTACTCTATGGGTTGATCTGATTGACGAAAAAGGCAAAGCTCTCAAAGCCGCCAAAGATGCCGCCAAAGAAGCTGCCCGAGCTGCCAAGGCTGCTTCTAGCGGGAAACAAGGAACTACTTCTTAAACAATATGGTCTCTTTTGAAAACAATTAATATTTGATCTTGGGTTGTACTAAATAATTTACTCTTCTGTCTTTTAACTTTGGTTGTCGCTTTTTGATGTCGCGATTTGTGACCTAACTTTTAGCTTTACTCTCTGCCTCTATGAATGGTTCCTTTAACATTTGCCATGCTATATTTGGATGTCGCGTTTTGCGACTTTGCTTTTATACTTTATCTCGAATGTCATTACTTTACTTCCTATAATTTTGCTTTAAATACTACCTTTCGCATGTCTCCTACTTTATTTTTATTTTGCTTCGATAGTTTATCGAAGATTCATTTTACATAATTTATCTATTTACATACTACTCCCTTCAAAAGAGTGAGGCTTGTCTTTAGGCAGCCTTACTCCTTAACTATGATTCTCGCCTTACCGCCTTACCTTGCTTTATGGCGACTTGATCTAATCACTTGTTAAAATCGCCTGCGGCAAACCTCGTGCGGCCAACCTCCCTCGGCCGAAACCCTTCTTGATCAAAGCCGCGTTCGATCAAACCTTCACTTAAATACAAATCTCATATAATGCAAACTGCATCACTTTCACAAGACGCAGTTGACGACAATCGCCTCAGGTACAAATCGCCTTGGACCAAGCCCTGCGGCTTTGATCCCTTGGCCCAGCTTTCTTGTTTTTACTTTCTGCCTAGCGCCTTCCAGCCAGGTCGCTTCTGTGCCTGGCACCTTTAAGGCAGGTCTTTCTTGCCTGTTAAAAACCAAGACTTGCTGTGCCTGGCCTCTGCCAAGACTTTTTTGTGCCTGGCCTCTGCCAGGACTTTTCTATGCCTGGCCTCTGCCAGGACTTTTCTGGTCGCCGACTTTAAGCTTTACTTCTTCAGCGGCAACCTTCATGGCCGCCATCTTCGAGCTTTAACTCTTCAGCGTCAACCTTCATGGTCCCCATCTTCGAGCTTTAACTCCTCAGCGGCAACCTTCATGGCCGCCATCTTCGAGCTTTAACTCTTCAGCGGCAACCTTCAGGGCCGCCATCTTTGAGCTTTAACTCATCAGCGGCAACCTTCATGGCCGCCATCTTCGAGCTTTAACTCTTCAGCGGCAACCTTCAGGGCCGCCATCTTCGAGCTTTAACTGATCAGCGGCAACCTTCATGGCCGCCATCTTCGAGCTTTAACTCTTCAGCGGCAACCATCATGGCCGCCATCTTCGAGCTTTTGGGCGATCTTCCAATGCGATCAAAATTCCTTTACTCCTCTAAAGTTTACCCCTGACACCACCTCGTGCTCTTGCGCTCCTCGTTTCATGAAACACAAAATGAATATTTGTTAGAATTGGACATTTATACGACAAAAACTGTACAAATATGTCGCCCAAAATTTCCTCCACCCTATCAATAATTCACCAAATTACACCAGGCTATCAATTTTACATAATTTTCCCTTCTTGAATTATGCGACAAACAAACTATTCTAGTTACATGGAAATCCATAAACGACAATCAAAATATCTACAAACAAAAAATGACAACTTCACTGGTAGAACTGCTTCAGGTGGTCAACGTTCCACGCATTCTTCAGTTCCTCGCCATCCTTCTTTTTCAGCTTATAAGTCCCTTCACGAATGACCTTTGTTACTTGGAACGGGCCCTCCCACTTTTCATTCAACTTCGTGAACCCAGGCTTAGGCCCAGTGGCCTCTACACTCCTAAGAACCCAATCTCCAACATTGAATGATCTTTTGTTAACTCTTTTGTCGTGTTGGGCTTTCATCTTCTGCTTGTAATTTATCATTCGCATTCTCGCCTGCAACCTCTTCCCGTCAGTCAGATTCAGGTCATTACATCGCCTCTGCCCATTTCTCGCCTCATCATAATAAGCCACCCTATAAGTCGGCAAGGCCATCTCGGCTGGCACCATTGCCTCTGGTCCATAAGTAAGCGCAAAGGCGGTTTCTCCAGTTGAGCCCTTTACAGTTGTTCTCACATACCAAAATGCCGTTGCCAGTTCCTCTAACCAAGCTCCACCCCTTCCTTCCAAATTTTTGCACAGGGCGACAATGATTTGTTTGTTTGCCGCCTTAGCCTGCCCGTTACACTGCGGTCTATAAACTGCCGACATCCAATGTTTAACATTCAACCGCGCACATTCCGCATAAAATTTCTTCCCAAATTGAGTCCCATGATCTGAAACAATCGCCCTTGGCAACCCATATCTACACCAAATATTCTCTTGGACAAACTTTATCACATTATCCTCGCTGATTGTCGCTAGTGCTTTTGCCTCTATCCACTTAGTAAAATAGTCCACTGCGACAACCACGTGCTGACATCCACCCTTAGCCTTTGGAAAAAGCTCTATCAAATCAATCCCCCATATATCAAAAGTCCATGTCACTACTATCGGGGTATGCTCCGTTGCTGGCTGCGGGGGAATGCTGCCGTGCCTCTGACATTTCTCGCACTTCTTCACATAGATTTCAGCATCTTTTCTCAAACTTGGCCAATAATATCCATGGAATAAAACTTTGTCGGTCAGGGTTCTCGCACCAGGGTGGCCGCCACGCACGCCTTCATGAATCTCGAATAAAACTTTCTGCACCATGCTTGGCTCAACACATCTCATCAACGGCTTCGAAAAAGATTTTCTGTACAAAACACCGTCCTGAACCGTAAATCGTGGCGAGGTCACCTTTATCAACTTTGCCTTCTCCTCATCAAGCGGCAACTCTCTCTTGTCCAAAAATTCTTTCATCTCCACCACCCAATTCTTTTCAACTTCCTCAATCTCCATAATTAGCAGCCTGTTGATTGCCGACATCTCAACATATTCAACCAACGGCTCACTAGCCAAGCCTTGCATATCTCCTCCTGCCGACATACTCAACGAATCTGCCCGCGAGTTCTCAGCCCTATCAATCTGCACCAACTCTCAAAACTCAAACCCCTTCAAGATACTTCTCGCCATATTACAATACTTTATCAAAATTGGATTCAACACTCCGTACTCGCCCTTCACTTGGTTAACAATCAACTGAGAATCTGAATGAATGACAATCTTAATCAGCCTAATGTCTCTCACCAGCTCAATCCCAGCAATCAATGCCTTATACTCCGCCTTGTTATTTGAAACATTAAACTTAAATCTCAGCGCCTTCTCGTACTTGATCTCCTCGTCAGGCGAGACCATGGTAATTCTCGCTCCACCTTTGACTTTGGATGAAGACCCGTCGACATGCAAAATCCAACAATCAGGCGGCCTCTCCTTTTCCTCAATCAAACTGGGCACAATTTTCTTTGCCACCCTCTTCTTAACTCCCTCCTCAACCAACTCTGCATGCGATCTTGTAAAAGATGTTTCTATAATGAAATCAGCCAAAGCCTGAGCCTTTATCGCCCGGCGAGATTCGTACCTCATATCAAATTCAGTCAGCTCAATCGACCATTTCAGCAATCTTCCCGCCGTGTCAGGCTGTTGCAAAATTTTCCTCAATGGGGCATCAGTCAAAACGACAATGGTGTGCGTGACAAAATAAGCTCTCAATCTCCTCGCGGCAACTACCAAAGCATACTACAACTTCTCAGCATTAAAGTATCTCGCCTCAATCTCACTCAATGCCTTCGACACATAATACACCGGCCTCTGAATGCCCCCATCCTCTCTCACCAAAATGGCGGCAATTGCATAATCTGAAGCTGCCAGATACACAAATAATTCTTTCCCTTCCACTGGGATGCATATTAACGGCGGCTTTCCCAAATAAGTCTTCATCTGCTCGAAAGCGGCATCACATTCCTCATCCCAAACAAATCTCTTCCCGCCTTTCAAAACCTTAAAGAACGGCAAACATCTCTTCGCAGATCTAGAAATGAATCTCCCCAAACGATAATCCTCCCATTCAACCTCTGGATATCGCGAATAGTCTTAGGAGGCGACATATCCAGCAAGGCTTGAATCTTCTCAGGGTTGGCCTCAATCCCTCTCCTGTTCACCAAAAAATCCAAAAACTTTCCCGCAGTCACCCCAAATGTACATTTGCTGGGGTTCAATTTCATAGAATTTTTCCTCAGATTCTCAAACGTTTCTGCGGATCCCTCATATGGTCATTTTCCCTGGTCTTGATCACCATGTCATCAATATAAGCTTCGATATTCCTCCCAATCTGCGACTTGAAAATCTCATTCACCATTCTTTGATAAGTTGCTCCAGCATTTTTTAACCCAAACGGCATCATCTTATAACAAAAATTTCCCTTCGGTGTCCTGAAAGCCGTCTTCGCTCTATCCTCCTCGGCCATTTTAATCTGATGATATCCAGAATAAGCGTCAATGAAACTAAAAACTTTATGGCCGGCAATCGAATCAACCAACTTATCAATCTTCGGAAGCAGGTAACAATCTTTGGGGCAAGCCATATTTAAATCTGTAAAATCTATGCATATCCTCCACTTCTTGTTCGACTTCAACACTATAACAGGGCATGCCAACCAAATCGGGTACTGAATCTTTTCTATGATTCCCGCCTTTAAGAGTTTATCCACCTCCTCCAAAACCGCCTTTTCCTTCTCTGGTGACAAGTGCCTAACCTTCTGCTTGAATGGCTCAATATTAGGGTCAGCGTTTAAGCAATGCATAGCGACATTCTCATCAATTCCCCTCATGTCCTCTGGTCGCCACGCAAACACATCTAAATTTTCCTTCTAAAATTCCACCAAGCAATCCCGCTCATCCTGCGACAACTGCTTTCCAATCTTGATCTTTTGTTCCGGGAAATAACTGTTGACTTCTACCTCCTCCAATTCTTCACCTGCCTAAATGTCAGGCTCATCCCTTGTCTGCAACGTTTCAACCTCAATCCTTTTCCACTTCTTACCATTAGCGGCAACCACCCTTCTGGGATCAGCAAACATATTCCATGTAGGCCGCCCTTCACTATCCTCGACCTCCACGGTCTCACATTCCTCTTCTGAATCGTCTTCAATCTCTTCAACTATCTCCACTATTCTCGGCTCAACCATCTGAACAAACTGCACCATTCTGGCATAACTCAAGTTCGGGGCCACATTCACCACCTCCATTCTGAATTCATTCTCGCTAACGACTTCTTGCTCAGCAACCTCTTGCTCAGATTCTCGCACATCGACCACTTCAACTTCCTGCACTTCTTCAATCTCAACCATTCCGATCTCTCGTACTTCATCAACAATCTTAATCTCTACATTCACTAGGGCCACACTTGCCACCGCGACAACTATTGCAGTACCATTCCTCATGCTTTCAGTCACTATCCAATCAGCCTCATCTTCAACGGCCTCAACCACATTTATCTTCAGCGGGTGAGAATCAAAATTTGTTGTCATTGAGCTTATGGTCGCCGCCTTGGCCTTCTACATCTCTTTTTTCTTTCTCACCACCATAATCGCTACACTCTTCAAACATCCTATGCCGTTAGGAGTTGGATATTTTTTACCCTCTGGTGCGGGATGGATAACACCATTTCAAAACTCTTCATGAACGGGATCCCGACTATTGCGTTGTATGGGGAAACCAAGTCAATCACCATAAACTTAAGATTCTCGCTTCTCGCCAGCTTGCCCTCGCCAATTTCAACCTCCAACATGATCGTGCCCTTCACCTTGACAGAATGATTTGTAAATCCTTCCAAATATCCCTCGTAAGGCACCAAGTTCGCATCAGTATAATTCATTCTCTTAAAGGCTTCGTAATACAAAACATTTCTGCTCGCCCTTGAATCCACCATCACTCTCTGCACTATGTTGTTTCCCGGATAAATCATAATTATCACTGGCTGACTCCCATGGCTCTTGGTTATCGCCAATTCTCGCCTCGAAAAACTGATTACCCTATCTTCACTGGCTGCATATTGAGGGACATCAAAACTGTGCGACAACGTCATTATCTGATTATTCAACTGAGTCACACTGGGCAATGGATCTTGAATAACATCCACCAAATTTATCTCCGGCCTAGTCTCCTCATCTCGCCCCACATTTCGCTCAAGGTATTCCTTCAACTTGCCTTTATCAATTTTCGCCTGAATCACCCTTTTCAAATTATAACAATCTTCCGTCAAATGCCCCTTGTCTTGATGATACTCACAGAAATTATGCTGGTCCCTGGCCATATAGGTTCCTTCCTTGATGGGATAGGGCGGCGGCAAGTTCTCCTTCTTCAAAATCTCGCTTATTGTGGTATTCAGCCTGTCATACTTGATAATCCTCCTTTGATCACGGCCTCTATCTCGGCCACCATTTCCTCTTGCTCGATTCCCGCCGCGGCCTCCTCTTCCACCCCTATTTTCATCCTTCACAAAATAAATTCTCTCTTTTACATTCCTCTTAGCTGCTGAAGTTGTCGCATGAGTCACTTTCACATCATCATTGTTTTCTCCACCACAAAATCCTCTGACCCTTTCATACAATTCGCCAGCTGTCTCCGGCAATCTCATGCCCAATTCTTGCTTCAAAGGACTAGGCAGCAGACTGGCATTGTACAACATAATTATGTGGCTCTGTTCAATGTCGGAAATCTAATTAGCGGCCTTCATAAACCTGTCAGTGAAACTCGTTATCCCCTCTCAAGCCTTCTGCTTGATACCGCACAACTACTGCTTTCGAACGGGCTGTGCCCCCGATGCACTGAATCTCGCCAAAAACTTCCTCTTAAAATCCTGATAGGCAAGTATTGACTCTGATGGATGAGCCAAAAACCATTCCAATGCATGATCAGACAATGTGCTCGCCAACGCTCTGCACAAAACAGCCTCACTTTCAGTCAACAACGACAAGGTCACCTCAAACCAGCCAACATGGGTGTTCGCCCGAGAATTCCCCGAATAGCTCGGTAGGTTCGGCATACGGAATGTCAGATCTGGGGCGGCACTCTGAATATTCTTTGCAAACGGGGCCTAATAGGAACCCTTCACTTCCACAGGCTTGGTTCCCGCTTCTAACTCTTTGATTTTCTTAGCCATTTCAGCCATTTCAGCTTTCCACTTATCATCCTCCTCCTTTTTGGCCCTCTCAAACTCGGCGGCTTTGGCAATCTCTGCAGCTTTCACAGCCTCTGTGACCTTCTCCGCTTCTGTCACTTTCTCCTTTTCCTTATCCTTATCCCTCCTTTTAGGTCGCCTGCAATCTCTATCGCGTGGCGACCTTTCATCACGGCGCACCATCTCAGAATGCCACGAATGATGCGACCTTTCCTCCAAATAGGTCCTGTCATCAGAATACTTTGAGCGACTAGGCCTGTAATCCTTATCTATAGTCGACCCCTCGTCACTTTCATACTCATAATAGTAAGACTCTTCTCGCGAGTTTCCTGACTTGTGATACAATTTTTTCCTTTTTCTGTTAGGAAAATATAACAGAAATTCGAAAAGGCTTTCTTTAAGAAAATAACAAAACCGGGAAAAGAAATGAAAACCGGAAAAACTGAATTAAATCGGGAATGCAGAGAGTCGAGGCTTTTGTTAGACACAATCTCCGTAAGAAGTAATTGCCCCACACTGGTGCTAACGGTATTTGACAATCTTCTCATAAGATGCAACGACTTTAACTGTCGTTAATAGGAGTACTCCAAATTAACGACTTCGGCGAACAAATCTAAGTATTTGGAACTTCTGGACTTGAAAGGAATTTTATGCTTCAAAATGCTCTACTAGGCTATTGAATATTTGATGACTGAATGAATGAATGAATTGACAAACCAGGGGGGCTATTTATAGTTAATGAAGGGTTAAGGGCTTCTTTGGAATAACCACTATTGGTACCCGGTGGAATCCCAGCCGTCGGATTAGATCAGATTGTAGGGAGGAGATCTGCTGGAGCAACCCAGCCATCCGACCCGCCCTTTCGAAGATGTGAGGCTTCCCCCAAACTCCGAGACCTATAGACTCGTGTCCCAAATTGGAGGGTCCCCAAAATACTCATTTTTTTTAAAAAAAAAACCTTTTCATTATATTAATGGGAAAAGTATAACATCCTTTTTAAAAATCAAAATCAAAATAACCCCTCTACTTGAAGGTAATAGATAAACCTGTTTTCAAACCAATACCTATTTAATACAAACAGTACAATATAAAGGCTTACACCAGCCAACTTTGAAATAAAACCAACTCCCAAGGTAATTACAACACAACATACCGAAATGTTTTATAACAGTTTCCCAGTATAAAATAACCACAACTATTTCCAACTCCCACACAAATATATACATACCCTGACAACTCAAAATACGATCCAAACTCCTTCCCGGCCTCACCGGTATGGTCCACCTGTCTCAGCTGAATCTAAAACAGTAAAGGGAGAAGGGGTGAGAATAAATCTCAATAAGTTATTATGGATGCAACAATATGCCATATAATATGCAACACATAAACAGGTTGCTCAGATAATATGCAACACTAAACAGGTTGCTCCTAATCATATTGGGAAAATATGACGACTTTCGAATTGCGTCAAAAGTAAATTCCAACTCAAACTACCTACAATTGATTTGTAGATAGGGTAAGTAGGGTCGAACCACCGGGACACGTATTCAAAGTAAAAAAAAATTATTGCTCTAACAAAGATTTAATAAAAAAATGAGGGTTTTGTTGTTTTAAAAACTAATGCTTTTGAAGAAACAACTAAATTTTTATAGAAGAGATTGTAATAATAAAATGGAATTCCCGGGATTGGTTTCACAATTATGCTCAAATTTCAATAATCATCAATCAAAGTATACTTGGGGTTTATTCTTACAAAATTATGATTGGAACACTTAGGCGGGTAATTTGCAATCAAGTGTCTCCAACTAATCTATTTCCTTGGCCCGTTCATAGATTAATTAGAAACCCATTTAGAAAATAAGAACAACAAG
Source organism: Adenophora triphylla var. japonica (assembly GCA_022495995.1). Lineage (NCBI taxonomy): Eukaryota > Viridiplantae > Streptophyta > Magnoliopsida > Asterales > Campanulaceae > Adenophora > Adenophora triphylla. The sequence continues at coordinate 215,649 of JAFEMH010003461.1, read as the reverse complement.
AACCACAATTCTTATGAATCTTTTGGCGGGGATTCAACAAATTGTCATTATCAAGCAAAGACTAATTACAATTGAGAATTTGGCGATTCACAATTATAATTCAAGAATAGTCAAGAACAAATATGGCATTCAACATAAATATTCCAAACTCCATTAAAAATCTACTTGATAATCCCAAGTCTACAATGAAAATGATGAAAATAAAAACTTAAAGCATAAAATTGTTACCTCCAATCCCAAGAACTAGATGTTTAGCTACCAATGGAAAACATGATGAACACCAAGAAAAATGTCAAAAGATGATAAGATGATACTCCCTATTTCTCCCTAGCTCTCTCCCTTTTATAAAGAAACCTCTCCACAAATAAATAACGTAGTGTAAGGGAACAAAGAGATGAAAGACCATCCATGTTCTTCAAATGTGCACTTTTGCCCCTTGTAGACTTGGAAAAAACTACTATCTTCCTTTGAATTCCGCTATTTACAATTAGGTCCCTGAAGATTCTGAAATTTCACAAAATGCTTCTAATTTGCTCATATCTTCACTTGAACCCCTGAAAACTAGAAAAACACTAAAATACCCATTAAAACACACAAAACCCAAGAATTAAGCTAAGAATATGTTTATAAAGTATTAAATGGATGAGTGTAAAAGTCACTCATCAAATACCCCCAAACTTATACATTTGCTAGTCCTCGAGCAAACACTAAAATAAACTATAAACAATATAAAACTAAACTGACACAAAACTAAAAACAAATTACTCTACCCGATAATTAACTATGTCCACACATTCTTGCTTGTTCCTCAATTGCATAAATCCTAAATTACCATCAACCGCGGGATAAAATACCTTTAACTATGCAAGTATCAATATATTTTCCCATTAATTGTGGTATCTTACTTAATCATTATAATCATGCCATAAATCTCTATGTGTGAATACCTTCTCTCCCTTTGTTTTCAAACAAGATCTATTTTTATAAAGCTAAGTACACCACTCATCTTTTATTTTTTTGACTTTAACTATCAAACAGCAACACTTCAAAAAAAACAAATCATGAGTACTCCCTCGAATTTCACAACATAACAACCACTTACACCCCCAAACTTGATCATTTAAGCACATTACGTTAAGATCTTCTATCGTTCAAGTAGGGTACACTGTAGCAGCGAACTCCACGCCCCTAATACTAGGTAGAGATTTATTACTTTATACTCCTATTTGGCAAGGAAGCATCGTCGCAGCGAACGCCGTGCCCCGAGCTACTTTAGGAATATTTATTTAAAGGTTTGAGAGTTAGCCACTTCGGTATCGAGCTTGGTACGGACCATCACGGCGGGAAAGCTCTTCCTCCATAACGTTACTGCATACCCAGAAATCTGGTTAAGCTAGAATAATCCCTAACCAATTAATCTACACGTCTGGAGGTATCGCCGAGTATCAGTTGAAATTGCCATTGCTCTCATTCCCCTTCCATTTGATTTCACTTTAAATTTATACAAGACAACAAGGGGGTGTCACATCACATAATTCCATACACATCTAAGGAGTACCCATATTTTGATTTTCATGATGTTTCTATTTAGTAAATGTTGTGGGTAAATTCAGGATTGCTACATCTTGAATTATTGTCAGCATGTCGTCATCTTCACACCAGTGGACAAGGTAAAATTTGCTTATATAATTAATTCATTATTTATTTATTTCTGTTATATTTAATTACAGGAATAAAAGAACGTGGGAAAACATATTCCATGGGCTCCTTTCAACGGTTGAAGAGACCAAGTCAAGATAAAGATAACATGGCCGAAATTCTAGGAAAGTTTGTTAGGATTTAAGTTATCTTTTGTTATTTTTTCTATTTAAAAGCTTATGGCTGGAACACATCACAGACACACACGCATTACTCACACACAGTTCACAAACACTTTGTAATCCGCCATAGCTTCATCTTTTGTAACTCAGAAATACTAATACAATTGTTTGGGAAGGTAGGTGCTCATAATCACCTCTCGAGGTTTTGTGCTGGCGAGATAGTTATCTCAAGGGTTTTCCTCGTTACATGATCGAGCCATCCTAGTTTCATTTTTACGTCGATTATATTCCATTGCACCCTCCTCAACTTTATTTCGAATTTCTTCATTGTTGATTGTTTTTTACCAAAACAGTTTGGCGCCCACCGAGGGGCCATTGGTTTTTTAATCGGTTTAAAATCCTCACGCTTCTACCATGTCTACCGAACCTATGACTTCCACCATCAGCAAAACCATTTCTATCCCTAGCAGTGTGAATCCTCAATCCAGTAGCAGGCCAACAACCGGAGGCCAAGAAACATTGCCTCCTCCTCCGCCTGTGAATTCTGGCAAGAAGCAGATGTCGCCATCTCCTGATCTTGAGATCAAGAGCATGCTCATTCAGATGAAGAATCAGCTGGATCGCCAAAAAAATAGCACCTCCTTGATAGCCAAAAGCTTGATAAAGGTGCAAAAAGACCAAGAGTTACTCTCCAAAAGAATGGACGCTGTCTCTCCTTACCGTCCTAGAGTCCTTGATTTCAACATTGGGGACAGCTCTCAAACTTTCAATGAATTCCTTCCGATCGCATCATCTGTAAGGATGTCGTCATCACCAATCCTGACGTCTTCTCCCCCCATAACGACTTCTGTGTCGATGTCGACACCCTTAACCACCAGTGCCTACAGGATGACTTTTCCAGAAGGACCCATCTTCACTAATAGCACTGTCCTGACGTCCTCTGCAGATAATGCTAATCCTTTCGTTAATTTCAATACTAGTTCTGCTTTGGATAATACTGCTCATAATACTAACCCTTTTGCAGGTACCTGTAAGTGTCCCAATCTGAACCGCCAATATTCCTTCGACCCAATTTAACGTTTTCCACATCTAATGAACATTTAAGGGCATTTTGGTCACTTTCTGAGGGTTTTTAAGCGAGGAAGGACCTTAAGGGAATAAAAATATGGCCAAAGACCTCGCTGAAAATTCATCATTTCCAAGAAAAATCACCTTTTTGACCAAATAAGAAACAGCCAAAACTGCTTTTCTGCAGTTCAGGCACGCCGTCGATCCTATTCGCGTGGACAAGAATGAGGCTCGATCTTGTCCTCGCAGACAAGAATGACGCTCCAGACAAATTATAAATTCAGTCTTTCTCCTTCAGTTTTAACATAAACAAACACCTTTCCCTACTGTTACTATGCCGAAATCCCTCCTCAAAACAGCCTTAAACACTCCCACAACTCCAATTTAACACCAAATCCACTACCAAATCACTTCTAAGCCTTGAAATCTCTCAAACCCCTAAACACCAACCCAAGAAACATTGGTAAACCCTTATTCTCCCTACTCAAACCTCTTTTGTTCATGTATCCATTTCATATCTCCATGATGTGATTTTAATTGTTTACTTACTTGTTCATCCCCTTCCCCCTTTTTGTCCTTGATCCATGAGGATCTCCATGGAATCCATTTCCATGGATGATCTTCTAAAGAGATCTACATCCTCTTTTATTTTCATGTCATCCCCCATGTCCCCTTTTACATTAACTAGTCTTTACTTGTTATTTGCTCTAGTTCACTTCACTTAGAAGATGGTCATCTTAGAGTTCATCTCCATGGATGATCACTTCAAATGGTCTATATTTTCTACTTTCATGCATCTTTATATTTTTTAGTCTTTACTTGCTTTCTTGACCTAAATATGGTCATCTTGGAGTCAATTTCCATAGATGATCATTTCAAATGGTCCACATTATTTACTTTCTTGCAAATGTCCCTCCCATAGTCTAAGATGTTCACCTTGGAACCATTTCCTTGGATGAACATCCTTAAGACTTACACAAATTAGGTCACACAAGATGTATGAGATACACTTGAGTATAGATCTCAAGGATGGTCATTCTTATGACCACCTTAGAAGATCTTCCTCTAAAAGTTGATACATCTTGACCTATTTCTTGTTTTGTCAATTTTACTTTCATGTCAAACCCCCATCCCAAGCAAATGAAATGCTCCTAAGTCCTAATGTACCCTCATGATGGCTTGATCTAGTAGATCACCACTAATCATGTTTAGTGATCACTAATCAAAGCCTAAGGAAAATGGGGACAAGCATGGATGCAAAATTCAAAAATTCTTTTATTTGACACTTTCTGTTGCAACTCCAGTTCTGATTCTGTAAATCCAGTTAACTTTCTGGAAATTACAGAATCAGACTGGAAAGCTGCCAAAAGGGAACCCTACTGCCTTATCCGCGCGGACAAGATTGATCCTCGTCCTAATCCGCGCGGACATAAATGTCACTGGCAGATATTTTTGTTTCCAACTTCTTTTCACCCACAGAAGCACACTGTTTTGATTAATTCCAGTCCAGTCCAGTCAAACTGTTCATTCTCAGAAAATCCTTTGTTTGGTCAAACCCCTTTGCAAAACACACACACACACATATACAAATGGTTTCAAGTTTGGAAGACTCGTTTACGAGGCATTCCGGGTGAACGTGCTAATCGTTCTTCCTGGAGTGTAACGTGACCTCCGAACCCTTTATCTCTTTTACAGGCTTTTTTCAAAGTTTTGGCCCCTTAAACTAAAAACGGCGTGGCGACTTCGTTGATTTTCAAAAAAAATCGGGTACATCACAGTGGCGACTCCGCTGGGGATAGGGAATGAGCTTTATCTTTTTTAAAAAAAAAATAAAAAGTAAAAAAATGGTACTTGGTATATAGGTGGAAACCATTAAGCTTCCCATATCGCTTCCTAACCCGAGGCTTGGGATAAACTATGGTCTAACAAAGCCACGTACAAATATCATTTCAAAAAAAAAAGCTTTTGTGGGTCAAACTTCCATCCCGGCACTTGAAACCATTTGTATGTGTGTGTTTGTTTCCCCATTTCGCGTTGTTATCTTTTTGACCTTCCCGGAAAAATCAAAATTTTGACCGTCGGACCCGTTTCCTTAACTGTTTGAATTTTGGGCTTATGTGCTTATGTGTTTATTTGCTTTCAAAAAAAAAATTCGAAAATATTTTCAAAAAAAAAAAAATCATTTTCAAAATTTTTGCATGCATCATGCTCTTAAAACACATGTGAAAATTTCTATTTTACTCAGAAAAGAAAGATAGACTGTCCGCACACTACGCGCACTCGACCTTACACACTACGTCCTTAATCCGGGAAAATCCCAGTAGCATCCCGTTTGGCCTTACTACGCCTCTCGGTGCAAGCACGGGACTATCCAAACATCCCTTGGAGCCTCGTGTCGACCATGCACTTGTCCGTGACACACTTTGTCCGAGACCCGGTTGGTTTTTAGTTTGGTCCGTGTCATGCCCTGTTTGTGCATACACCGTGCCAGTCAAACCTTAGTCGGCACGCCAAGTCAATATCCTTTGGAGACCCTAATCAGTCGAGGTCATGCCGGTTTTCCGTCATGGACTTTGACCAGATCTTGACTGGCGCCTTGACTTTGATTTTGGCTTGCACAACTTATGCACCGACTCCCGGCATGACACTGAGTCATCAAGGATTAACGATTAGACCATGTCTAATTACGGCCTAACTGATGATGGGTCAAGATCAATTATGGACATTTACCAGTCAAGGCCATGCTGACTTTTCGTCAAGCCCCTCGACATGATCTTGACCTTTGACGTCAGCTTCGCCCGTAATTTACATTGAATACGCGTTAAGACTCGATTACCCGCCAGACTTTAGGATCGTTTTCTTTTCGGTCGGTGGGACCTGCTTGCCCTACGGAACCCTTATTCGAGTTTACAGGTTGAGGGTCTGTAGCGTAGTGATGGGTCCCACTGATCCAGGACTTAGAGTAGTTTGCGAAAAAAAAAGAGAAGAGCAATCTTTTCCAACCGCTTAGGTTTTAATAAAACACGTTTTAAGTAAACAAGAACAAATAACTGCATGTTGCATGAGCCCTGAGCCTAAACACCTACCCTCCTTCATTCCCAAATATCTGAACCCTCGTGTCTTTCCCCCGCAGCTCCTCACAAAGCTTGGTTTCGGGCATCGGGTCACCGTCTGATCAGTTGGGAAGAATCAAGCGCATCGTCAACTTCACCATTTGCTTCGACTCCGATTTTCAGAATGTCTGCGTCAACTGGTAACGATGGGGACAATACCACTCCGCCTCCCGGGACTCCCCAGACAGAACAACAATGGAATCAGTTGGCTGAACAAATGAGACTGCGACAGGAAGCACAGATGAATAGCCTGCTGGAGGCTATTAGGAGCCATGGTTTAGCCGCCAGTCTCAATCCCGATGGCACTTTCACCGTGGAAGAAGAGGAGGACCCCAATCCCACTCTTGGTCGCCATGACTACTCCAAGATGCCACCACCAACCTCCTATGGTATTACTACCGAAGCCCATACTTCTCGATCTATGGGTCAGCCAGCTCCCCAACCACAGACTACTGGGCCCATCCAGTCTGGCGGGACAAGCTAGTTCGCAGTTCCTCAGTGGAGACAAAATCAGCATGGGATGTCTTCCCATGGTTGGGGGTACCTCGGAATGCCGCAGCAAGTTGGGATTGTTGGGTTTTACGGGTCCATGCGCAGCGGAATTAAGCATTAAAACATAAAACCCATGAAGCCCTAGGATCCGTTCTATACAATTAATTCAAATTCCTATGAGATAGAATTAAACCAACCTCGAACGCTTTCCGTTCTTGAGCTATCGAATGATTTGATTATGTGATATCGAATCACAAACTTCGTTCTTCAACTTGCTTAAACTCTAGGCCTTGATCGATGAACGAGCGAAGACCCTCTTTTGGTATCCACACCTTTGAATGAATTCAAGAACAACTTCTTGATGATTGCTAGATCTAAAACCTTGAAGAATATTGAGAGTATTTTGTTGTGAATTTTGATTGAAAAATTTCGGCTGACCTTTTAGGTCTGACAGAACCCTTGTATTTATACTACAATAGTAGGAATACCTCTCCTAATCGTATTAGGAGAGACAAGCTGTCAAACCGCGTACTGGCCTATTATGTCGCGCGGTATATTAAGCCATTGGCTTAATATGTCGCGCGGTATATATAGCCAGATACGTAAAACTCTCAACTATTCTTCCTCCGGTTTAACCAATTCATTCTAGTTGTGTGTGACCCAATAGGATTACATTATGTTGGCAATGAGTTCGATCATATCGAACCTCATAAGACATAAGCGGACTCTAGCAAGCCATTATGTCTACCCAAATAATGTAACGTAAGAGTTCACGTTTCCAATGGTGTACTTCCATTTATCCCTTTGTCTCACGATGTTATATTGAACACAAGTCATGGTCCTTGTCAACTTGTTATTGTTCAATGCTTTCTCGATTCTTAAGTATAATGATAATTCCAATCATATTGGGGTACGGCCATACACTTTCATCATTATCACTCATCGAGGGGCCCAAGCATAACATCTCTTTTCCGAGGGACAAATTCCTTCTTGACTTATCATCCTTCCCATCATGAATCCGATCATGCCAATGATAGTCTTTATAGATATCGTGTTAAGATATCGTTTGACTAAAATCAAACATGACTTTCATCATATGTAAGGTTACGATAATCTTAGGTCTAGGAAATAAATGAAGTAACCGTATGAGATTTAAGTATGACATTTGACCATGACATAAATCTCATGCGGGTCATGTCCAGTCACTTGTTCTCTAACAAGTACCCATAATTTCAATGTGCATCTCTTATGCATATAATCATCACATGATTATCCATTGACAATTATACTAATTATTCTCTTAATAATTAGGAACGGAGATTATTACAATAAATATGCAAACTATATAATAATCAAATAATAAACATAAACTATAAAGATGATATATAACGGTTTTCAGTTAAACATAACTAAAGCCTAGGGCATTACACCAACAGTCTCCCACTTGCACTAGGCTCCATTTATGTATCGAATACTCATGGATCTAACATGCCCATCATGCTTCTGCCTATGCGAGTGTCTTTGTAAGTGAGTCTCTTATGTCATCATCGGTTGATACTTTGTATATTTTAACGTCTTCTCATTCTTTATGAATTCCTCGAAGAACGTCTAAGTGAGTGTTTGGATCATCATTGTGACCTTGGTTCCATTGTTTGCACAAGTGGCACCACTATTGTCATAACAAAGGTTTCACCGATTAGTGATACTTGGAAAAACACTTGAAGTATTTCCAAAATACTAAATGAACTTTTGATCCAAACTGCCTCTTTCAGCTACATCATATGTTGCTAAAATATGGCCTTAGTAGTAGAATCGGCTACAATTTCTGCTTGGAACTCTTCCAATCAAAATTGCACCTCTAATAAGCACAAACACAAATCCTAATTGCGATTTTAAAATAACTTTGTCAGTTTGGAAGCTAGCACCTATGTAACCCTTACAACAAGATTAACTTCCAATCTTTCAAATACCAAGAACATATCCTTAGTTCTTCTTAAGTACTTAAGGATCATCTTGACTCCCATCCAATGGTTTATATCAGGATCAGATTGGTATCGACTCATCATGCTTAGAGCATATGAGACGTCGGGTCTAGTACAAATCATGGCACACATGACAGATCCAAATGCCGAAGCATATGGAACTTCATTCATTTTCCTTTTGCTCATCAGTTGTCATAAGACAATGAGTATTGCTAAGAGAAGTACCATGATCCATTGACAAGCTACTTTTCTTAGACTCTTCTAAGAATCTTGTCAATGTGAACACTTTGACTTAAACCAATTTATCCTTCTAGATCCATCTTTATAGATCTTGATGCCAAGGATGTAAGCGGCTTCACCCATATCTTTCATTGAGAAATCTTTCCTTGACCAAGACTTAACAGTCTTAAGTGTCGGAACTTGTTTTTCCAATGAGTAAGATATCATTGTAATAAACAATAGAAATAATACCATGCTCCCACTGAATTTCATGCATACACAAGGTTCATCTTCGTACTTGATAAAGTCAAACTCTTTGACCAATTCATCAAAACGAAGATTCCAATTCCTTTAAGCTTGCTTCAACCCATCTCATGGATCTTTGCAACATGCATACTCTATTAGAGTTTCTTGGATCGTCAAACTATTCGGGTTGTGTACTATACACATCCTTAATAATCTTTCCATTTAAAGAAAGTCGTTTGACATCCATTTGTCATATCACATAGTCACAATATGTGATAATGGCAATTGAAATTCTAACAGACTTCGACATTGTAACTGGCGAAAAAGGTTTTAACATAGTCAATACTATGAATTTGCCTAAATCCCTTTGTTACAATCCTTAGTCATGAAAGTATACACCTTCACATCCATGTTGGTCTTTGAAGACCTACTTGCACCCTTTAGTTTTTACACTTTTAGGTAGCCCAATCAAGTTCCAAACTTGATTGTTAAACATGGATTGTAATTTGGATTCCATGGTTCCTAACCATTTATCCAAATTAGGAGAGGACATCGCTTCTTGATAGCAAGTAGGATCGTCATTCTTAATGACTTCCACTTCATCACTTTCCGCAACGAGAAATCACTATTTCTTGAGTTCGGATCGTAACCTATCCAATCTACGATGGACTTGTGCATCTTGAACCGGTTCCACAACTCCTTTGTGAACTTGGTTCCGTCTCTACTCTTGGATCCATGTCATTTTCAGGTTCTTGAACTCTTTTCAAGATTAATTTTACTCCCACTAGATTCTTTATTGAAAAACTATTTCTCAAGAAACGAATCGTATAGAGCAACAAACATTTTGTTCTCTTTGCGGTTGTAAGATTAATTTCCGAAAATAACCTTTGTCAGATTTGGTGCTAACTTATAAGAGACAAGTCTCTTTACATAAGATTCGCAACCCCAAATCTTCATGAAAGACAAACTAAGTTTTCTTCCATGCCACATCTCATGTGGGGCCTTAGGAACCGATTTAGTAGGGACTCGATTCAGTGTAACCGCATTATTTCTAGTGCATATCCTCAAAAGGAAATAGGAAATAGGAAAGTCTAATTGACACATCATCGAACGAACCATGTCCTACAAGATTCAATTCCTCCTTTCAGACACACCATTCATAGTGGTATTCAGTGTGGAGTCAACTTTGAAACGATTTCATAGTTTTGAGATGATTGTCAAATTCTTGGCTCAAATATTCATCACCTCGATCTAATCGAAGTACTTAACAGTTTTACCAAGTTGTTTTGTACTTCATCTTTGAAATGTTCAAAACATCTCAAACGATTCACCTTCGGACTTCATCAGATAGACATAGTCATATCTAGATAAGTCTTTAGTGAAATATGATGAAATACCGAAGTCTTCCCCTAGCAATGCTACTTAATAGTCCACATACATCTCATGTATAATGACCAATAAGTCACTAGTCCTCCCACTACTTTAGTGTAGGGTGGTTTGGTCGATAATCCCAATAAATAAGATCCACATTCCTCAAATGATTCATGGTCATATGAGTCTAAAAGTCCATGTTAATGGAGTTTAGATATATGTTTCTTATTTATTTGACCAAGCCGGCAATGCCATATAAACGCTTTGTTCATATTGTTCGGTTTAGATTTCCCATTTATATCATAGATATCTTCAATATTATTTTTGTTTCTCATCATCAAGGATATGAAGATCATTTAATGACATATGCATTACAATAAGACATATTATTAAATAAATATAAAACTTCTTATTGAAAATAAGAAAATTATATCCTTCATCATCCATTTAAGAAACATAAATAATACTCCTACTCAAATCTGGAACGTAGTCATACTTGTTCAAAACAAGTATTACTTCACAAGGTAAAGTGACTTCATAAGTCCCTTATGGCTAATGTTGCAACTTTTGCTCCATTCCCATGCATAGGTTTAATTTACCTTATTTGAGTAGCTTTCTATTCTTTGTTTCTTGCACATTTAAACAAATGTGGGATTCGATCCGGTATCATATACCCAAGAACAAGAAGTCGAAGGGAAAATATCTATCATATAGATGTTTGAAGTAGTAGCAATCATATTGCCCTTCTTCACCTTTTAGGCCTTCCTAATAAGCCTTGCAACTTTGCTTCCAATGACAATCTTATTGCAATGATAGCAAACTGCATCCTTTTGAGTCACTTTGGGTTTATCCTTTTCGGCTTTGACAACTTTTGTCCTAGGTTTGGCAACCTTTGCTTTACCTACTTTTTCCTTCCTTTATGAACCCTTTTATTGTGTAAACCATTAACACAATTTGCGGATTGCTCCTTCTTTCATCATATGAATAAAGAACCTTCACCACAACATATATATCTTTTGCCTAGCTTGCACTTGGAACATTTCCCTATTTGCGTTATGCTAGAACAAAAGATTAGTTATCATGTGCCCAAGGTTCTTCATAAGAGCCTTCAACCATGGTGGCAAATACAAGGCAAGCAATATTGTCAGAATCATCACTATGTTTCTAATGTTGCTTCCTTATTTGCCCTTTGCAACATTTGCAATGGGTTCAGTAGGAACGGATTCGTCAAGAACATACACATTATGTATTGTTCCTTTCGAACTTTGTCCTTCATAAGGACGAATCGCAATTATCATTATGTAATGCTATTTCTACAACAAAATATACAAATTATATGAACACATATCAATATCAACACATTTATCATTTAAGAGCAAATAATGTATTTTACAAATACTCCCACTAAATCATACACCTTCCAATGCTATTAAGCATAATATGCATTTAATGGGCTAAGATACAACTTTAATTTAATCTCAAGTACGCTATGGCGCACCGCTCAAGATTAAACTAATTAGGTAGAAAAACATCAATCATATCGTATATGACTCTTAGGACTAAGATCCATCTTTAATTTGATCTCAAGTACGCTATGGCGCACCGCTCAAGATCAAACTAATTAGGTAGAAAACATCAATCATATCATATATGACTCTTAGGATCTTTTATGAGATTTATTTAAGACATCATATGTCTAAGCATATTTTAATCTCATCTTATGCCTTGGGTCCAAAACCATTTTGATAACCCAATTAAGTTCATCCATTTTAAACGTATAGGAACCACCATTTCCTCATCTTGCTCGCAAACGGAATAGAATCAAAGCACCTTGCTATGGCAAGCCCACCCAAAACTATCCGGAGTGGTCTCAAGTGTTTAAATCATGGATTGGCATAAAGAACTTAAAAGTTAAATGAAGGTTCTTTAAGGTAGATTATAAGCATATCGGCAAAGATAGTCATAATCATGCACTGTAAGTTCCCAGAAGATAGGTGAGCCACAAGGACTACTTAAGTACCAACTCTTCCTTAGACGTAACTCTCCTAGTCATGCACAATTAAAAATCAACTACGATTTGGCAACATAATCACTACCTTTTATTAACAATTAGTTTCCTTTTAAAATTTCGCGTAATTATGACTTGTTTCCATAAACAATCATAAAATCCAAAATTTACAACGTCTAAATCTAAACATATTAGGAAACTATAATGCAATGTTTCAACTAAACATTTTAGGAAATCACAATTCAATGTTTCAACTAAACATCTAATAAAATTCTTAACACTTAAGAACAAATAATTCATGCATCGCGATAATTATTAAAATCATATTTTAATCAATTAATCATGCATATCAATGAATCAATCTAGCATGGACTTATAAACTCAATTTTATAACATCCAGATTTTCATATACATTGCAATAATTATTAAAATCACATTTTAATCAATTAATCATGTATATCAATGAATCAATCTATCGCGGACTTATAAACTCAATTTTATAACATCCATTTTCATATGAACATATCGATTGTAAGCACAATCACTGCACAGCGTAAAAATTGAACAAACCGATTACGCCCAGTTTTGGCTTATTATGTCGCGTGACAACATCATCCAGAGGCTTGATATGTCGCGCGACCTAACAGGCCAGCTTAACTCGAACTCCACATGGCTCAACATGTCGCGCGACATAAGCCCAAGTAACAGGATTTCCAGATTCGAACCAATACAGATTACATGTAATTAAATCACGTAAAACATCCCTTTTACAGATTTAATTCAGCATATTCCGAAAACGATTTTCACATTGTTTCACATAAACAATTAAAAAATTCTATCGCATACAAAACATGCAATAAGCATATAAACAATTTATATCTTAAATCTAGCATGTTAATTCAAACTTAACCATACGAACGGGGCTCTGATACCACTGTTGGGTTTTACGGATCCATGCGCAGCGGAATTAAGCATTAAAACATAAAACCCATGAAGCCCTAGGATCCGTTCTATACAATTAATTCAAATTCCTATGAGATAGAATTAAACCAACCTCGAACGCTTTCCGTTCTTGAGCTATTGAATGATTTGATTATGTGATATCGAATCACAAACTTCGTTCTTCAACTTGCTTAAACTCTAGGCCTTGATCGATGAACGAGCGAAGACCCTCTTTTGGTATCCACACCTTTGAATGAATTCAAGAACAACTTCTTGATGATTGCTAGATCTAAAACCTTGAAGAATATTGAGAGTATTTTGTTGTGAATTTTGATTGAAAATTTTCGGCTGACCTTTTAGGTCTGACAGAATCCTTGTATTTATACTACAATAGTAGGAATACCTCTCCTAATCGTATTAGGAGAGACAAGTCCAAACCGCGCATCGGCCTATTATGTCGCGCGGTATATTAAGCCATTGGCTTAATATGTCGCACGGTATATATAGCCGCATACGTAAACTCTCAACTATTCTTCCTCCGGTTTAACCAATTCATTCTAGTTGTGTGTGACCCAATAGGATTACATTATGTTGGCAATGAGTTCGATCATATCGAACCTCATAAGACATAAGCGGACTCTAGCAAGCCATTATGTCTACCCAAATAATGTAACGTAAGAGTTCACGTTTCCAATGGTGAACTTCCATTTATCCCTTTGTCTCACGATGTTATATTGAACACAAGTCATGGTCCTTGTCAACTTGTTATTGTTCAATGCTTTCTCAATTCTTAAGTATAATGATAATTCCAATCATATTGGGGTACGGCCATACACTTTCATCATTATCACTCATCGAGGGGCCCAAGCATAACATCTCTCTTCCGAGGGACAAATTCCTTCTTGACTTATCATCCTTCCCATCATGAATCCGATCATGCCAATGATAGTCTTTATAGATATCGTGTTAAGATATCGTTTGACTAAAATCAAACATGACTTTCATCATATGTAAGGTTACGATAATCTTAGGTCTAGGAAATAAATGAAGTAACCGTATGAGATTTAAGTATGACATTTGACCATGACATAAATCTCATGCGGGTCATGTCCAGTCACTTGTTCTATAACAAGTACCCATAATTTCAATGTGCATCTCTTATGCATATAATCATCACATGATTATCCATTGACAATTATACTAATTATTCTCTTAATAATTAGGGACGGAGATTATTACAATAAATATGCAAACTATATAATAATCAAATAATAAACATAAACTATAAAGATGATATATAACGGTTTTCAGTTAAACATAACTAAAGCCTAGGGCATTACACCAACAGGGATCCCACCTCAGTTTGGAACCGATCAGTCCGGACCTCCACAGCAACAGTTTGGAATGCCGCCACCACAGTTTGGCCTAGGGAAATAGTCGGGTGCCCCTCTTCTAAATGATGTTGGTCCAGCTGCCCGTAACACCTCGCCGGCTTACTCAAACCCATTTCTCACTCAGGGTCCAATGGGCCAGCAAGCCCCCGTCCCAGTCTCATCAGAATCACCAGGACCGCAGTACCCTCCTGGTTATACACCCTCGCCACAAATCGGCGTGCAGTTCAACAACCAGGGACCGCAACCCGCATTTAAGCCTACTTATGAGTCTCACCCCGGGAAACCAAGCTACCCGGCCACCTCAGGTCTCCCACCATCCACTCTGCCAATTGGAAGCCAACAGCAAGCTGCTGGGTTCTATCCCTTTGCCCAGGCTCCTACCTACACTCCCCAGGGCAATTTGGGACAAGGACAGGTTTTCACCTATGTCCCCGGACCGGCCATTCCTTCCACCAATGCACCACCAACGGCTAGTCCTATTCCTAGCTCAAATGTCGGCTCAGGCATTCCCGCTCCACCTTTGGATCCCCATTTGGCCTGGTTTATGGAGCAACACAAGGAAATGAAAGCGCAGCTTGCTGAATTGATTGTCAAAAAGAACACTACTCTTCGTCCTACAGATCCCGACTCGATTGTACCCCTGCCTCACAAGTTCGTGATGCCCAATCTCGACTTGTTTGACGGGAGTGCGTGCCCTAAAACTCACTTGGACACCTATACTTTGGCAATGAAAGCTAAGGGATGCACGAACCAGCAGTTGGCCGACTACTTCAGTCTCCCTTTGAAGTCAGGAGCTTTGAAATGGTTCTTTCGATTGAAGCCTGAAGCTAGGGCTACTGGGAACAGACACAAGATTTCTCACGTATAAGTATAAAGCCAACTTGGAATGGGAGACAAACAGAGTTGACCTGCAGACAACGATGCAGCGCCATGATGAGAATATTGGGAATTTTTATAAAAGGTGGAATTTGAAGCTCAGTGAAATGGCCATCCCTCCCTCTGACGAGGAGCAGTTAAACATCTTCCAGTCATGCTTGAAGCCGTATTTAAGAACCTCACTTAGCAATTTCCCCTATCCGGATCTGTGGGCAATGGTCAATTCCGGGGCTAAATTTGAGAGGGCTTATAATTAACAGCAAGTTGTTGCACCTACTTACAGATACCGGGCTTCTTTCACCTCCAACACGACTCCTGCCCAACCCTATCCAGGATAGGACTGTAACAATGCCACTCCCTTTATTCCCAAGAAACCTGATGCATCCAGATCCCGGCTCCAAGGCTTGGGAAACTTTGGGATGCCTTTGAGTGATATCTTTACAGGTTTGGTAAAAGAAGGTTTGCTCCGGCCTTTAGATAATTATCAGCCCAAAAACCCCAATGCTCCTTTGGATACCTCCAAGCATTGTGCCTTTCATCAGTACCATGGGCACCTGACAGATGATTGCGTCCCCCTGAAAAGGGCAATCCAAGGTTTGATAGAGCAAGGAAAGTTAGAAGCCCCCGAAGGGCCTAATACAGTCAAAAATCCTTTTCCAAGAAACCATAACCAAGTGAACATGACTGAAATCGGAGAGCCTTCGCATGCCAAGGAAAATGTGGAAATTGGTGAAGATCCCCAGATGATTAATCTTGAATCCGAATTTGAGAATGATGGACAGACCTATCCTCCCAAGATCCCTCAGACAAACCAGCATTGGATCCAGTTGGTAGAGCAGATGAGACTGCGACATGAAGCTCAAATTGACAACCTTCTGGAGGTCTTTAGGAGCCATGGTTTGGACGCCAGTCCCAATCTCGATGGCACTTTTACCGTGAAGAAGGAAGAAAATCCTCCTCCCACTCTCAATCGTCTCGGATATGTCAGGATGCCACCACCAGCTTCCTATGTCACCACCGCCGGAACTCCTGCCCGCCAACTTACAGGCCAGCTAGCCCCCAAACAACAATTCAAAGTGCCGACATCCCAACAACAGTCAGGGATGGAGCAATTCGGCATGCCTCAGCAGCCGTCAGGTTTCCCCTCTCAGAATGATATCGGTCCAGCAGATATCAGTAGAGGGAATGAAGGTTTGAAAATAATGGGGGAAATGTGGTTAGCCATCAGGGCTCTCGAGGAACGCCAGAATGAACAGCAGGCCTGGATCGAAGAGGCCACACGTCATTTCGGAACATTGGCAATCCCCTAACTGACTGGGGCTCCCCTGAAGGACAAATACGTACCTGTTCCCCCGGCTTCTAATGCCTCTCGTTACTCGGCGGAATCCGACCATTCGCTTCCAAGCAAACCCAGCAGCAAATCTCCTCAGTCTAGCTCAACTCAGAACCATTCTAGCACAGCTCGACCCGGGGCCCCAAATTCACCACCAGCTGTTGAGCACATTTGGTAGGATATTTGTGACTGCCCCGACTGCCTCGAGAGGGACTATCAAGATTGGATAAACGAAGATCGTCCTCCCAAAAAGAAGAAAGCCTCTTCCCAGCAAAAGTTGAAAGAAAAAATTGAAGTTGGTGATACCAGTGTGGGGATACTTGGGAACCTTCAGGAGGATTTGACTACTATGTCATTTACTCTAATGGGCCTAAGGTCCCTTCCTCCACGAAGCCGCAACACAGATGACTGAGCCCTTTTGAGGCCCGAAATTCAAGTACCAATGAATAGTCTTTTAGTCAACCTTTGTAGGCTCTAGTATTTTTCTCTTTCACCTAAGTCCTTCCTGGACATTTGTCGTTTTAGTCCATTTTGGACATAGTAGTTAAATGTCTAACTTTTATATAAGTCTTTTTTCTTTTCTTGCTAGACTCGAGACATCACTTGCACGCCCACGTTACACTTAATTGAAATGGTTTTATCCTAGATGATCACTTGTCTTTGCTTTCAACCACTAATTCTTTGAAATGATTAATATTTAAATTAATCGGAGTGAGAAAATCAATTGATATCCTTCTCAAATTGGGGCTTACCAACTCCCCATCTTGCATCTCATATGCTCACATCCCTTTCATCATCCTCATCATCTCGTTGCTCGATGAATTTGCATGAATCATTTCTCATTTAAAGCTTAAGCAAGCAATGAAGACTTAATTTCGTTTAGGTCATCCGATAGGAATTGCGGTTGAAGCCATAGGGAAAACCTTTACATCACCCTCACCAAACAATACCCTTTCATTTCAAGATCGGCGTGTTTTGAAACCCGGTTTAGCCATCATTTTTGCTTCATGCTAAGAGAAGTCCAAGCAAGCCCAAGAAGTTAGCTTGGAGAGTCGGCGATGCGCAAAATATCTCAAGCCATGAAGGAAGGACAAAGATAATCCTCAACTCCTCAGGAGGCCTTCCAAGTTATTAAAAAAAAAAGAAGAAGGACTGTCGATCCTCACAATTCAGCAAAAGTCCCCGACTCCTCAAGAGGCTCTCCAATGATAAAAAAGGAGCCCGAATTTTCGCAAGTTCGCAAAAGTTCTCGATAGCTTGGACTTCCTCTCACCATTACCTTAATCAATCCCAAGCCATCCTCTCGATTTTAGAGGATACACTCATTTCCTTAATCAATCCCAAGCCATCCTCTCGCTTTTAGAGGATATTCCCATTACCATTACCCTTGCCTTTGGTCAAAGTCAAAATCTGACCTCTCATTCTTAGAGGCAATCAATCTTCCTCGTCGTAAATTTCCTAAACACATCCCTGCAAGCCAACCTCTCATCTTTAGAGGCTTAGTCAGCAAAAAGCCCAGCCGACCTCTCATCTTAAGAGGTCATGATATCCTAAATCACCCGATGGCCGATCGAAACCCGAAAACCCAACTAGAGTCCCTACCGGATAGTAATTTCATTCTAATATCTTCGAGAGCTAAATCAAATTAATGCTTCATTGCTTGCTTAAATTGGAATCCATCCCATCTTGGTTCAAAATCATCGATCTAAGATTGTGCAAATTTAGTCCACCCATTTGACACTTCATGTGAGCATATTTCATCTCTCTTCGCAAACACTTGTCGTGGATGTCCCACTGGGGCTTCGCATCCGTGTCTTTCGACGACACTCCAGGAGGACATGTTTTTATCCTCCAAATCCTCAAAGGTCCTCAGATCCGCGAATTTCAACATTCGTTCTCTTTTCAACCGGGATAATCCCGAACTACGACGACCTGAGCTCCTCCCAAGGAGGGGAACGTAGGCAACCATAACTGGTCCGGTCGAAATCACAAACAAATCTCAAAAAAAAAAATCGGTCTCATCAAGGACTGTCCCTATACACTTTCCGCCCTTCCGAGCTTGATTCTCGATATCAGTTGGTTTTCCCCTTGTGATTAATCAAAATATTTGTTCATATCAAATTTAGTGTTCGAATAACCCGAACATCAATAAAGGGTTTTAAGCAACCTTGTGATCATCATGAATAAGACAAGTTTTCAAGTGTCTCGACAAGTCTTCTCTCTCTCCATCATAAGGAAATAGAGCCAAACATCGTCTTTCTCGTCGCCAGGGCTTCCATACACTTTTCCATACCTTGTGATGCTTATACTCTCTCAAAAGAGTCAAACCTAAAGCGAGTGTGTATACACAAAATCGGGATTCATTCCCACTTTTCGAAAGATGTGCCCCTGCACGTAAACATTTCTGAGTCTTGTCCATTGACTGATTGACTAAAGTTTGAAATGATGGGTTGCCTCCGTGGCCACAAGATGACTCTGTCTGCAATAGGGATGCATTGAATCTCTCCAAGCTGGGGCTTTTTGTTAAGCTGTTCTCTCAGGCTCTCTTTACCAGATTCCCTCCGGGTTTGCTTTGCATCATCAACTGGGGCTTCGCCATGGCCACCTCATCAAGATCTGGGGCTTCGCCTAGTCATCTCTTCAAAACCAGGGCATTCTCTGCACGTTCTCTGCTGCTTGCCGTCTCGGGTGCACGACACACCTTATTCTCCCCAGCAACAACTCAATCTGCTGCAATTTGTACTCCCGGGAGCATCCCCGACTTGCCTAGACTGCACTATATCGTCCATCACTCATACATTTCCCCACCTCATGGGAGAGGGTTCACCCCACCATACATAAACACATACAAACCCTCTCACCACCATGCATCCCCATAAAAATCTCCCAAGGCTCATGTAGCATGCATAAAACTTGAATCAATAGGAACAATCCTAAGTGATTGAAGATCATAAATCATAATTTCCCTGCCAAAAGCTTAGACTAAGTGCATCTCCAAAAGCAAGTAAATGCATCATCTCGCGAACATATGCAGTGATACTCTCATAATCATTTTGGTTCTATGCATGCATCTGTCATCATGAATGTCATATATGCATCTTCCTCTCTACTAACAAATGCAGCAATTCAAACATGAAAGACCAGTTTTCCGTTACGACCTGAAGCCTCTTCGCAGCAAGGATGGTCTCCATCGAAGCGTAATGACAATGACTTCAACAGAATTGCCCAAATAACTGGCAAGACCCTCAAGTCCGCACCAGCTTGACTCAGACGCCTCAAGTCACCACCATCTTGGATTCAGATATCTAAATCCCGATAGTTATCGTAAGCTCGAATCTTCCCCAGCAAGAACGCCTTCAAATAGCCTCCCTCAGGTACAAAACCTCGATTTAGGTTCATACTCCTGAACCAAACCTCAACTTAGGTTCATATTTCTGAACTAAGTCCCCATTTAGGTTCATACTCCTGAACTAAACCTCAACTTAGGTTCATACTCCTGAACTAAACCTCAACTTAGGTTCATATTCCTGAACTAAGTCCCCATTTAGGTTCATACTCCTGAACTAAACCTCAACTTAGGTTCATACTCCTGAACTAAACCTCAACTTAGGTTCATACTCCTGAACTAAGTCCCCATTTAGGTTCATACTTCTGAACTAAACCTCAACTTAGGTTCATCCCCGACGAAAGCTAATGGAATCCCGTTTCTTTCTACGACAGCGAACGTAAGTCCGATCCCTTCAAACGAAGTCCACCAAAAGACTGTCTATCCCCACAGAGTCCGTCCTCAACATAAGGACACGAACCATCGAAGGAGACCGTTTCAAAGAAAGCTGATACCTCCGGAACATCATTCACTAAGGTTTGAGGCACCTAAACGCTATCACTAAGGCTTGAGGCACCTAAACGCTATCACTAGGCTTGAGGCACCTAAACGCTATCACTAAGGCTTGAGGAACCTAAACGCTATCACTAAGGCTTAAGGCACCTAAACGCCATCACCAAGGCTTGAGGCACCTAAATGCCATCACCAAGGCTTGAGGCACCTAAACGCTATCACCAAGGCTTGAGGCACCTGAACTCTATCACCAAGGCTTGAGGCACCTGAACGCTATCACCAAGGCTTGAGGCACCTGAACGCTATCACCAAGGCTTGAGGCACCTGAACGCTATCACCAAGGCTTGAGGCACCTGAACGCTATCACCAAGGCTTGAGGCACCTGAACGCTATCACCAAGGCTTGAGGCACCTGAACGCTATCACCAAGGCTTGAGGCACCTGAACGCTATCACCAAGGCTTGAGGCACCTGAACGCTATCACCAAGGCTTGAGGCATCTAAACGCTATCACCAAGGCTTGAGGCACCTAAACGCTATCACCAAGGCTTGAGGCACCTAAACGCCATCATCAAGGCTTGAGGCACCTAAACGCCATCACTAAGGCTTGAGGCACCTAAACGCTATCACCAAGGCTTGAGGCACCTAAACGCTATCACCAAGGCTTGAGGCACCTAAACGCTATCACCAAGGCTTGAGGCACCTAAACGCTATCACTAAGGCTTGAGGCACCTAAACTCTATCACTAAGGCTTGAGGCACCTCAACGCTATCACCAAGGATTGAGGCACCTAAACGCTATCACCAAGGCTTGAGGCACCTAAACACTATCACTAAGGCTTGAGGCACCTAAACGCTATCACCAAGGCTTGAGGCACCTAAACGCCATCACCAAGGCTTGAGGCACCTAAACGCTATCACCAAGGCTTGAAGCACCTAAACGCTATCACCAAGGCTTGAGGCACCTAAACGCTATCACCAAGGCTTGAGGCACCTAAACGCTATCACCAAGGCTTGAGGCACCTAAACGCTATCAATAAGGCTTGAGGCACCTAAACGCTATCAATAAGGCTAGAGGCACCTAAACGCTATCACTTCGGTATCGACACAAAATACGAGGAAAGCGATAAACCGCAATCACCTTTCGATTCGATAAACCACAATCGTCTCCTGATTCGATAAACCGCAATCACCTTTCGATTCGATAAACCGCAATCGTCTTCTGATTCAATAAACCGCAATCACCTTTCGATTCGATAAAACACAATCGTCTTCTGATTCGACAAACCGAAATCATTACCAGGTCGACACCATAAAATAGTCACTCTAGGGTTAACGTCTGAAGATAGTCGAAAGACCCGAACTAGACATGTCCAAATAGAATCGGGAATCGACGGAATCGGCGGGTAGAATCGGAACCGGGAACCGGCGAGAACCGGGAATCGCCGGAACCGGGAACCGAACGTAACCGGGAACCGAATTGAAACGGTTCGAATATAATCCACCATATTGGGAATCGAGGAACCGGCAGAACCGGGAACCGGCGGTTTCGAAACCGGGAACCGAAACTCAATGTAAGCTAAATGTAATATTTAGCATTTATTTAGTATTTGTACTTGTAGTGTAGTGTTGTTTTATTTAAATTCTAAAAATATTGTTAGAATTTTTATTCTATCTTTAATAATATATTAACCAAATTTTGTCCACTTCTCATTCTTTCCAAAAATATACTCCCCAAGTGAAAAAAAAACAGATTAGTTAGCGTCTTTACTGTCTTAAGAGGTTTGGATTAAAAAAAAAGAAAAAAAGTTAGATGGTGATGGAACCGGTGGAACCGTTGAAACCGGAACCGGAATCGGCGGATAGAACCGGGAACCGGGAACCGGATTAATATGGTTCGAATACGGTTCCGGCTATTTGGGAACCGGGAACCGGAATCGGAACCGTTTGGACATGTCTAACCCGAACTATGACCGGCTTGATTCCTCTTAAGAATACGTAGGTAGCCTACCATAGGTTCAGCCATCAGACCAAAATGGTCATCCTCTTCTCCCCAGCAGATTGGGACCTCACTTTTATCGACGACCCCACTTCCCCTGGAAGTACCGCCGCCGAGGGGCTACTGTAAGTGTCCCAATCTGAACCGCCAATATTCCTTCGGCCCAATTTAACATTTTCCACATCGAATAAATATTTAAGGGCATTTTGGTCACTTTTCGAGGGTTTTTAAGCGAGAAAGGACCTTAAGGGAATAAAAATATGGCCAAAGACCTCGCTGAAAATTCATCATTTCCAAGGAAAATCACCTTTTTGACCAAATAAAAAACAGCCAAAACTGCTTTTCTGCAGTTCAGGCACGCCGTTGATCCTATCCGCGCGGACAAGAATGAGGCTCGATCTTATCCTCGCGGACAAGAATGATGCTCCAGATAAATTATAAATTCAGTCTTTCTCCTTCAGTTTTAACATCAACAAACACCTTTCCCTACTGTTACTATGCCAAAATCCCTCCTCAAAACAGTCTTAAACACTCCCACAACTCCAATTTAACACCAAATCCAACCTCAAATCCACTACCAAATCACTTCTAAGCCTTGAAATCTCTCAAACCCCTAAACACCAACCCAAAAAACATTGGTAAACCCTTATTCTCCCTACTCAAACCTCTTTTGTTCATGTATCCATTTCATATCTCCATGATGTGATTTTAATTGTTTACTTACTTGTTCATCCCCTTCCCCCTTTTTGTCCTTGATCCATGAGGATCTCCATGGAATCCATTTCCATGGATGATCTTCTAAAGAGATCTACATCCTCTTTTATTTTCATGTCATCCCCCATGTCCCCTTTTACATTAACTAGTCTTTACTTGTTATTTGCTCTAGTTCACTTCACTTAGAAGATGGTCATCTTGGAGTTCATCTCCATGGATGATCACTTCAAATGGTCCATATTTTCTACTTTCATGCATCTTTATATTTTTTAGTCTTTACTTGCTTTCTTGACCTAAATATGGTCATCTTGGAGTCAATTTCCATAGATGATCATTTCAAATGGTCCACATTATTTACTTTCTTGCAAATGTCCCTCCCATAGTCTAAGATGTTCACCTTGGAACCATTTCCTTGGATGAACATCCTTAAGACTTACACAAATTAGGTCACACAAGATGTATGAGATACACTTGAGTATAGATCTCAAGGATGGTCATTCTTATGACCACCTTAGAAGATCTTCCTCTAAAAGTTGATACATCTTGACCTATTTCTTGTTTTGTCAAATTTACTTTCATGTCAAACCCCCATCCCAAGCAAATGAAATGCTTCTAAGTCCTAATGTACCCTCATGATGGCTTGATCTAGTAGATCACCACTAATCATGTTTAGTGATCACTAATCAAAGCCTAAGGAAAGTGGGGACAAGCATGGATGCAAAATTCAAAAATTCTTTTATTTGACACTTTCTGTTGCAACTCCAGTTCTGATTCTGTAAATCCAGTTAACTTTCTGGAAATTACAGAATCAGACTGGAAAGCTGCCAAAAGGGAACCCTACTGCCTTATCCGCGCGGACAGGATTGATCCTCGTCCTAATCCGCGTGGACATAAATGTCACTGGCAGATATTTTTGTTTCCAGCTTCTTTTCACCCACATAAGCACACTGTTTTGATTAATTCCAGTCCAGTCCAGTCAAACTGTTCATTCTCAGAAAATCCTTTGTTTGGTCAAACCCCTTTTGCAAAACACACACACACACATACAAATGGTTTCAAGTTTGGAAGTCTCGTTTACGAGGCATTCCGGGTGAACGTGCTAATCGTTCTTCCTGGAGGGTAACGTGACCTCCGAACCCTTTTTCTCTTTTACGGGCTTTTTTCAAAGTTTTGGTCCCTTAAACTAAAAACGGTGTGGCGACTCCGTTGATTTTCAAAAAAAAATCGGGTACATCACAGTACCTACATTGCAAATCAGCTTCAGGAGTTGAGAGATATGATCATGAATGTGTCAGGTGTTACCCCGCCTATCCAGCAGGTCTCCCCAACGTGTTACAATCAGTCTCGCTTTACTCCAGCAATTGCGTAATTCGACATCCCGAAAGGATTTAGCGTTCCTGCCATGAAGTTGTATGATGGAAGTTCCGATCCTGAGGAGCATGTCGCCCACTACCAGGAAAAGATGGAGATCATTCGCATTCCACTCCAGTTTCGTAAGGCTTGTTTGTGTCGAGGGTTCGGTTCAACGTTGGTAGGACCAGCATTGAAGTGGCTGATCCGTCAACCTCCTGGTTCTATTGGCTCGTTTGCTCAACTTGTCAACCTGTTCAACAATCAATTCTCTTGCAGCCGACAATTTGAGAAGCTCACCAGTGATCTTTACCGTGTCACCCAGCAGCCCACCGAAGCCTTAAAGGACTATATTAACAGGTTTAATAAAGAAGTTCTGGAGATCCCCAACTTGGATATGGAGACAGCTGCAGAAGCCTTTAAAATGGGCTTGAAGAAGGATTCCCCTTACTATGAAGATCTGGTGATGAACCCGTGCAAGAAGATGGAGGATATCCGAAAGCGAGCTCTAAGATTTATCAGGCTGGAAGAGGACAAGGTGCAGCAGTCCAAGAATCCTGACAAGGCTTCATCATATGACCATCCTGACAGGAAGATAGAGTCGTCTCACCAAAGGCAGAACAGATCCAGACCCTACAGAGAAATGACCATAACAAAGTCAATTGTGTGGAAGATGATGGAGATGATGATGATTTTGAATCTCCTAAAATTTCTTATTATTGTTTCTCTGTTGATGTTTTAGGTATCCTGTGTGCAATGAGCAATCTTGGAGATAAAGCAAGGTGGCATCAAAAGACTGACAAGTCGTCCGACTGGAGGGATAAATCCAAGTGGTGTGCTTACCACGAGGAATTTGGACATCTTACCGAAGATTGCATCGCCTTGAGGAAAGAAATTAGTTACTTGTTGTCTAAGGGACATCTCAAAGAACTCCTTGGGAACCGCAAGACCAAGACGGAGAACAAAGAGCCCGTTGCAACCAGACCGCCATCTCCTCCACCGGTAACAAAAGTAGTTAATGTTATTAGTGGTGGTTCTGATATTTGTGGTACTTCTTATTCTGCAGCTAAGAGATTTGCCAAGCAAGCTAAGGATGAGAAGCTCGAGAGATCCTCAAAGATGTCGCAGCTCACATCCCTAGATGTCATCTCCTTCGAAGAAAGCGATAGGGACAATGTTATGGATCCTCATCATGATGCCTTGGTCATTGCACTCCAGATCGCCAATTGCAAAGTCTGACGTATCCTAGTCGATGGAGGCAGTTCAGTAAACCTCATTATGATAGATGCCTTGAAAGAAATGAAGATCCCTGAAGATAGCATTGTGAAAAAAAAACCTCCGTGCTCGTGGGCTTCAGTGGAGAAACCAAAAGCACAGTGAGTGAGATTACACTTCCAGTTTATGTCGAAGGTATCAACTCCATGGAGAGATTTTGCGTGATTGATAGTGCAACATGTTACAATGTAATTCTGGGAAGACCCTGGATCCATGGAATGAAGGCAGTGCCATCCACCTATCACCAATGTGTCAAGATGCCGACACCCTGGGGAGTTGTCAAGGTTTACAGTGATCAGCAGTCAGCTAAAGAATGTTATATGACTTCCATGAAGGCATCGACATCTCCCAAGATGGCATAGCAATTATAGAGAAAGGCACGTGAGGTTCTGGAGGCGAAGGAGCATGACGTGAAAGAGATACTCTTAGATCCCTCAAATCCAGACCTCAAGGTGCTGATTGGTCAAGATGTTCCAGCAGAAATCGAAGAAGATCTTGTCAACCTCTTGAAAAGCAGGATTAAAAGCTTCGCCTGGAAGCATGAAGACATGACAGGCATCAGTAAAGATGTCATCGCCCACAAACTCAACATCGATCCATCCTTCAGACCAATCCACCAAAAGAGACGGAAGTTCGCGCAGGAGAGGAACATAATCATCCAGGAAGAAGTAGACAGATTGCTCAAAGCTAAGATGATCAGAGAGGTCGAGTAACCAAGATGGCTAGCAAATGTGGTGGTGGTAGAAAAGAAGAATGGCAAGTGGAGAGTTTGTGTCGACTTCACAGACTTAAACAAAGCTTGTCTCAAAGATCCTTTCCCCTTGCCACACATTGATACTTTGGTAGATGCTACTTCTGGACATGAAGTGTTGACTTTCTTGGATGCATCTTCAGGATTCCAGCAAATCAGATGGAGCCATCCGACCAAGAGGACACTGCCTTCATTACCTGAATGAACGCTCGCCGAAAAAAAAAAATAGGAGTCGCCACGCCGTTTTTAAGGAAACATTGAAAACCTTTAAAATGAGAAAATGGGTTCGGGGGTCAGGTTACGTGTTGGGAAGAACCGAGAGTTCACCCAACACGCCTCGTCCGCAGACGAGTCTTTCTATTGTTCAACATCAAATTCATCCAAATGTGTGTGCGAAGTGTGTATGACAAGATATGTAATAAAATGCATAGAAGTGCTTTGTTTTATTGCTCAAGAATGGGGGTTACAACTTGTGAGCCACTTATCCATGGGAGGCCACATCCCATATTACAAAGGGGACAAACAAAACATACAACTGAAACTGAACCTGCTGCATAGGGCTCATTGTGCCGCGTGACACAGGACCTGAGGGATCAGTTATGTCGCGTGACACAACAAGGCCCTTTGCAGAGGTTTTACAAAACTTACCTACAACAACATAAAATGATCATGAACACAAAGATCAACACAGTCACATCAAATGAGTGTGAACATTGAGGATTCACACTCTATTCTGAGTAACAAGTGACCTGGATAATCAACTTACAACTGAAAAGACAATCTCTGCATAGGACACGTTATGTCGCGCTACACAGGACGGATGGGACCTATAGTATCGTGTGACATAACCTTACCATCTGCAGAGACTTCACAATTTGAACAACAGATCCAACAGAGAACGATTTAAATCAAACAACAACACCCAAACCACTCAGGGATCAACTGATTCATAATGAATTGACCAAGGGGATGTGGATATAGGGAGATCCACACTCCCTTGGCCAATAAGCAACAAATCCAACAAAATCACATCATGAACATCAGTTGTACCAAGCCAAGCAAATTAAACAGAGAGATGGCAGTTGGGACTTGATAATTGAAGGCGGATGGAGCCCAATTATCAAGTCCAAGGAACAGTAATTTCAATGAAGCAAACAAACGGTAAATATGAGATAGAGATGGAGGGAAGAGATTCGTTACCCTTGTAGTCCACACTCTCTATACCACGTCGGTATAGAGAGCCTTTACATCAGCTTCGGAACGAGCTCAGATCTTAGACCAAACAGCTTTGCAATTTCAAGTATGTGTGCGAACTGTATGAAAAACAGAGAGAGAATTGAGAGATGATTTGAACGCTGGTCTCTACTTCGTTGTGAATTGGGCAGAGTTACACCAGGGACTGGAACAGGGCCGGAGATAATAGGTGAGGGTGACCGGAGATGGGAGGTAGATCGGTGGTGGTGAACAGTTTGAGGTCTTAGAAACAGGGGGACGGCTTCAACGGTTGGAGAGAGGAAGGGAGCCGGTGAGGAAACGGTTGTTGTTGAGGAGTAAGGTTGTCGCCGAAGGGGAATGGTGGGAGATGTCGCCGGTTGATTTGGAGAGAGGGAGATCTCGGTCGTTGTTTGGTTGTGGGGGAAATTGGGGAGATTGGATCGGGGAAGAAGGAAATTGAGGTAGAGGAAGGTAGAACGTTGATGGAGGTTGAGGTTGGGTTAGGTTTTCGGTGAGGAAGAGCTAGGTGAGGATGAAGATTAGGGAGCCGGCAATGGAGGACCTCTGTGTTTGTGTATAGAGAGAGAGAGAGAGAGGAGAGAGAGAGGTATTTTGCGGTTAGAGAGAGATAGAGAGTGTTTAGAGAGAGAAGCCCCCCCTTTCCAAATGAACGAATTCCTCTATTTAAACGCTGATTGGGATTGGAATTATTATGTCGCACGACCCAATGCTTCGCTTTTCCATGCTTCAAGATGTCGCACGACTGGTCACGCCCGTAACTGTTTCTGGCGCCAAAACCTGCTTCTGGAACATTCCGAGTTAATTCTTTAAAATCCCAAAGCAATTAATTCCCTGTAGGTCCTTTTGTCCGGGAAAAATACTAAAAAATACTTCCTTCGCGAGAAACTTATGAAATGTTTCCGGAAGTCTCGGAATGGACCGGGAATTTACCAAAATGCCCCTTAGTGCAATTTTATCACATTAAAATGCACCTAAAAGGGTCGCGAATTGGATTGGCGCACTTACAGAGCCCCTCGGCAACGTCACTTATGGAAGAAGTGAGGTTGTCGATAAAAAAGGACCCAATCCCAATGAGCGACTGGAGGATAAGACTCGGGAGTCGGGATCAAAATGATCTGAGATCTACGGACACAGACAAAATGATTCTGTGGAGATCGAATGGCCGGACTCTTTCAAGAAAAGATTCCCGATTCCTCACGTATCCCCGGGAGGAATCAAGCCTGGCCGTAGTCTCGCACTAGTTCTGAGCGTCGATTGCGATCACCCAAAGAGACTATTATGAGGCGTTCCGAACCCGTGGAAGATTGCTATGAGGCATCTCGAATGGTGGAAGAAAATGATGCCCGAACCTCGAGTCAAGATCTAGACGTCATCGACGAACTAAGGGACCTTGCAAAGATTGATGCAAGAAAGATATCACCGGAAGATTGCAAGATCCTACAACAAGAATGTTAGATTACGAAAATTTCCACTGGTGATTTAGTCCCGCAAGGGAAGATTGTTGTATCACAAGAGAACCCACGTGCCGGAAAGATGGCTCCCAAATGGGAAGCGGCCATACTAGACTGGAGGCGTCCGAAGGTGAAAAGGTTCCTATGCTATCGACTCTAGAAGGAGCAAGGACTATTATGAGGCCGAACGCGATCCATCTCAGAGATGACCTACTTTATGTAAGTTTACATGATTATTTTCGAGAATAAATGACCAAGGTATGGCTGCCTTACCATCCTAAGCTTCAATAAAAGTACTTGTTTCCATTTTTATTCAATTTTGGAATAAATGCCTACTTACATCGTAGGGGCGTTAGCTCCCCTGGAACATGTTTCGTTTGCAAGGAAAAGAGAAACATTAGGAATGTAATTCATCGATTAACTAAGGACTTGACTAAGCATCCTCCTAGGAACTTAACATCTTAAATCAGCAATTTACCTCATCTCTTTACTCTTTATTTAGCCGGAAAGTATTTTATGTTCTTTTATCTTTTTTATCAAACAAAATGTGATTGGAAAAGATGTCGAAATCTTTCATTAACTTGTTATTTTGCAAGAAATGGAAGTCTCCAAATTTGCTACGTCCTCGTGAAAACAACCGTTTTAAGACCGGGGCCATGATCTTGTGCACATTTAAGGTGCTTAATCCCTTCAAAGGTTTAAAGAAATTACTTTCTTTCATCGCTTTAAGGTTTAAACACCTCGGTGATGCGCACGATGTCAACCTTGATTGAGGTGTGTGGTGGTCCCGTATGTTTAATATATACGAATTACCCATCACCACTCAATCAACGGGATAGGTGTAGACCCTAAGAGGGTCTTTACATGCTGGTTATGACACTTACGTGTCATCTAAGTACAACGGTTATTGACATTTACATGTCAATCTAAGTAATTGCAAAATAGGATTTCTAAGTCCACTCGAGTTGTTACCATCTACGAAGTGGTTAACATATCAACCTCCCCGAAAACGTTTTTCATAAAGATACTGGGGATAGTTTTTCCCAAAACCCAAGCAAAGTTTTTCTACAGTATGAAGCATAAAAGTTTTGGGACCTACCTAACACTTGAAAATAAAATTGTCTTGGCCCATTACCGATTACAAACCAAAAATATTGTCTTGGACATCGTTCTCGCGGGGGAAACACAACACTCAAAGGCACTTTATACTTTATTCGACTCTTTTGCTTATGTATTACTAAAAGTCTTTACCATGTTGCACAAGTCCATCTCACTGGGATGGGAAGGAAGTTGTTGAGGGTTTTTAAAATGGCTCAAGGGTATATTGCATCACCTTAGCGGCCAGGCGTATGATGGATTGCATGGAACGAAAGTGTTTAAGGATGGTGGACCTCCTCTCCCAAGCGAGGTGGAACAAGGAGTGATGGACGCATATGATGCAAAACTAGGCAAGCCGGGACGCTTCCCGTGGAGTACCGGGTTGCGTAGGTCCATTAATCCGGTGAGGACAAAGCGTATCGCGCATCCGAGACAGCCAGCGCACAGAAAGGCAGAATGATTCCTAAGCTGCGAAGCCCTAGCTACGGTACAAAGCAACCCGGGAGTGGAAATCTGCAAGGAGAGCCGCAGGGATACTCAACCATCAAGCTTTCCACCGCCTGAGGAAATCTCCATGCTTAGCCTTGTCGCAGTGTAGTCATCTCGTTTCGGTCAAGGAGGCAACTCATCATTTTGAAACCGTTAGCTAATCGGGCCGCCGGACAAGAGCGTTCAGAAATGCATGTGCTTAGCAAAGATCAACATCTTTCGCAGGGGGCGAGAAGGTAGGATCCCGACCACGTGTATGACACTATCCTCGCTTAGGTTTGACTCGTTTTGGGATAAAGAGTATAAGCATCACAAGGTGGAAAAGTGCCTATGGACAGCCCATAAGCCTGTTTCACCGAAAACAAGCAGTTGGAATCGCTCTATCATCTTCACCTGGGCGATGTAGAAAGAGAAGACTTGTCGAGACACTTGAAAAACTTCGTCTTATTCGTGATTTATGCCCCACAAAGTCGTTTTAAAACCCTTTATTGATGTTCGGACTTATTCATCCACCAAAGCTGCATATATGCCAATATTTTTGATCAATCCTGAGACCTTCAGAGAAAGCCCACTGATATCGAGAATCAAGACTCTTACTGACAGACAAGCAGAGAGGTATGTGGATCTCACTGAGAGAGGCCAGGATCTTCAGAGTGATTTTGTATCTTAGACCAGGACCGATTATGGTTGAACACATGCTTCCTCTCCTCGGAGGAGCTCCAATGTCGCCGTAGTTTGGGCTTATATCCCTGAATGAAAGAAATGAACGTTGGAATTCAGGATGCTGAGGACGCTCGGGTTGATTTTTTGGATTTGGGAATTTTAAAACATGTCCTCTTGGAGTGTCGATGGGAGACACCTGACGTTTGAAGCCCTACTGTAGGACATCCACGGCAGTGTTTGCGGAGAAATGAAATATGCTCACATAAAACGTCGAATGAACGGATGATGGATGGCACAATCTTCGCTTGACAGTGCACGCGCCGTTATCCGGTAGGAAGCCGTGACTCGGGCGAGATCGGGATCGGGAGGTGGTTTACGGCTCGTCTTCAAGAAGGTGATCTGGGATATCTCATGAAGCCTCTTACACAAAGAGGTCGGCTAGGCCTTTTTCTGACTGAACCTCTAAAGATGAGAGGTTGGCTTGCAAGGATGTGTTTGGGATTTCTAAGGTGAGGGAATTGATTGCATCTTCAATGCCTCTAAGAATGAGAGGACAATCTTGGCTTTGGCCAAAGGCAAGGGTAACAGTAATGGGAATATCCTCTACAATCGAGAGGACGGATTGGAATTGGTCAAGGTAGTGGGAATATCCTCTAAAATTGAGAGGATGGCCAAAATTGGTTAGAGGTAATGGTGAGGGACATCCGTGCTGTCTCTTTATTCACTCTGAGACTCTTCTTGAGTAACGACCGAATCCTTTGACTTTTGCTTTCGAGAGGATCGCTAGGGACTAGGCTCTCTTTCTTTTCTTTTCTTTTTTTTTATTCTCTTTTTTTTTGTCTCTCTCTTTTTTTCAATTTTGTTTTTTTTTTTTTTTTTGAGAGAAGAATTTCAGCTAGTCCCCAGGATGGATCATTGCTTTTCGTCGTTCTCGAGCTTGGAAATGGTCACTCCTCTTTTGAATTACGGGAGTCTCAAGGATAGTCCCTCTTCTTCTGGCGATGGCTAAACGGGTTTCAAAGCATGCTGATCTTGAACTGAAGGGGTATTATTTAGTGAGGGTGAGGTAATGGTTTCCCTAGGGGTGGAAAGTTTCAGCTGCAGCCCCTACCGGATAGTCTGAACGAGATTGAGTCTTCATTTGCTTGCTTAAGTTTACTTTGAGAAGGATTCATGCAAATTCATCGAGCAACGAGATGGTGAGGGCGAAGGAAGATATGTGAGCACAGGAGATGCAAGGTGGGGAGTTGGTGAGCCTCAATTTGAGAAGGATATCGGTGGATTTTCTCATTCCGATCAATTTAAACATTAGTCATTTCAAAGCATTAGTCCGTGAGCAGCACAAGTGATCATTTGGAATAAGACCATTTCAATTGAGCGTAATGTAGGCATGCTAGTGATGCCTCGAGTCTAGCAAGAAGAGAAACAAAACTTTTATTACTGCAAAGCAAAAATTGGTCCGAAGTGGACACGAAAGACTCATGTCCAACAGCGGACATTCTAGATCCTACGAGGACTGATTGACTGCATCAACTTCGAATGGGAGGAAGAGCATCGTTGACAGCGATGGGGCGAGGACCCTTCTCAATCTTTCTGTCATTCGTAAGTCGTCCTCCTTAGCTTTAGCAATCTGAGCAAGCAACCGGGCCTCCCGCTCACAAGGAAAAACGGCTTCAAGGGTAGCTCGCAACTTTTCGATGGACACACCCTTTGTACTCTGCGAACCCATGGGCTACGAACCTCCAGACTGGTGGGCCATAATCTTCTCTGCACCGAGCATTTTGGATTTTGAATCAGATGGACGACCATTCAGGCACTTAAACTGCTTCCGCCTCGAGAATATGGACCAATGAGCGCCGGGAACGAGAGCACACACCCAACTTGCCGTAGCCTTGCGAAGGTGAAGAGGTGAGAGAGTGTATAAGGTGGAGGATATAGAACTTTGAGATGGTATGGGAGAGGGAGGAGTACGGAAGGAGATGGACTCATGCAATATCTTATTGGTGTTCAAGTAAAAATCGGTGGCTTTTAAGTCCTATGAACGGTTGGGAAAGGCTAATCCTTTATTCACACAGACTAGACCTCGGGGGAACCTAGAGACACATCATCCAAAAATACACCAAATGTATTGATTCAAAATTAATAATAGGCAATGATACCTAAACAAAACCGAAGCATTTATGGGACGGATGAGCAATCCCAATTTCTGGAGAAATTTGGGCAGCATAACGGGCATTCCTGAAGAATTTCAAGGAAAAATCTGGCATGACCTCTCGTCAGTGCACGTTGACAAAGCGATATGATCTCTCGTTAGAACATGCCGTGGGAACGACATGTCCTTTCGTGAAACCATGTTGCGTTGGCAACATGCCCACACGTGCTAGGTTTTGGGGTAGGTACGAAAGTCTATTAAAAATTTGGAAACAATTCATTTTAGTGTATTTTTGAAAATGGAGTGTCAAAACCAATCGTTGGGTAAGGTTAAATGTGTGGCGCCACCTATAACGCGCTAGGGGGATGGGTTTGATATTAGGCGCTCAAGCGTAGGCGAAATTCATGGCCGTCCGCGATGCCGTCAATCGCACCCGAGGGTTCTAGATCTACGTGATGTAGTGTGCGGATGACTATCTTCCTTTATTTATGAAACTAATTTTTTTATTATATATTTTTTTATTTTTTATTTTTTTTCTTTTTTTTATTTGAAAAGGGGGTGATAAATGGAAAACACACACACACTAAGCCCCACAGAGTACAATAAGCAAAATGATCATGCAATTTGATCACGGGGCAGCCCCACAATCACAACCTGTATCAGAGATTCAAGTCCTGCAGAATGGCACCTTCTGTCGCGTGACATAGGATAACCAAGACACTCTCTGTCGCGTGACAGAGGGAGTCACATTACCAGAATCTGAATCAATAACCAGAGCCAGCCCCAGCCTCCAAGCATAACACAAAATCTCAAATCAAGCATCAAAGAATACAGACAACAAAGATGGGACACAAGGAGGGAACGGAATAAAATAAAGCACATAAGATGCAAACAACACATATAGTGTCACAAACAAAGCACACACAAGTGAATGAAATGAACGTTTAACAAACACGAAAGTTTGACCCACTTTTGAAAACCAATTTTCAAGTCCCCAGCAGAGTCGCCACTGAATGAACGCTCGCCGAAAAAATAAAAATAGGAGTCGCCACGCCGTTTTTAAGGAAACATTGAAAACCTTTAAAATGAGAAAATGGGTTCGGGGGTCAGGTTACGTGTTGGGAAGAACCGAGAGTTCACCCAACACGCCTCGTCCGCAGACGAGTCTTTCTATTGTTCAACATCAAATTCATCCAAATGTGTGTGCGAAGTGTGTATGACAAGATATGTAATAAAATGCATAGAAGTGCTTTGTTTTATTGCTCAAGAAGGGGGGTTACAATTTGTGAGCCACTTATCCATGGGAGGCCACATCCCATATTACAAAGGGGACAAACAAAACATACAACTGAAACTGAACCTGCTGCATAGGGCTCATTGTGTCGCGTGACACAGGACCTGAGGGATCAGTTATGTCGCGTGACACAACAAGGCCCTTTGCAGAGGTTTTACAAAACTCACCTACAACAACATCAAATGATCATGAACACAGAGATCAACACAGTCACATCAAATGAGTCTGAACATTGAGGATTCACACTCTATTCTGAGTAACAAGTGACCTGGATAATCAACTTACAACTGAAAAGACAATCTCTGCATAGGGCACGTTATGTCGCGCTACACAGGACGGATGGGACCTATAGTATCGTGTGACATAACCTTACCATCTGCAGAGACTTCACAATTTGAACAACAGATCCAACAGAGAATGATTTAAATCAAACAACAACACCCAAACCACTCAGGGATCAACTGATTCATAATGAATTGACCAAGGGGATGTGGATATAGGGAGATCCACACTCCCTTGGCCAATAAGCAACAAATCCAACAAAATCACATCATGAACATCAGTTGTACCAAGCCAAGCAAATTAAACAGAGAGATGGCAGTTGGGACTTGATAATTGAAGGCGGATGGAGCCCAATTATCAAGTCCAAGGAACAGTAATTGCAATAAAGCAAACAAATGGCAAATATGATATAGAGATGGAGGGAAGAGATTCGTTACCCTTGTAGTCCACACTCTCTATACCACGTCGGTATAGAGAGCCTTCACATCATCTTCAAAATGAGCTCGGATCTTAGACTAAAAAGCTTTGCAATTTCAAGTATGTGTGCGTACTGTATGAAAAACAGAGAGAGAATTGAGAGATGATTTGAACGCTGATATCTACTTCGTTGTGAATTGGGCGGAGTTACACCAGGGACTGGAACAGGGCCGGAGATAATAGGTGAGGGTGACCGGAGATGGGAGGTAGATCGGTGGTGGTGAACAGTTTGAGGTCTTAGAGACAGGGGGATGGCTTCAACGGTTGGAGAGAGGAAGGGAGCCGGTGAGGAAACGGTTGTTGTTGAGGAGTAAGGTTGTCGCCGGAGAAGGGGAGTGGTGGGAGATGTCGCTGGTTGATTTGGAGAGAGGGAGAGCTCGATCGTTGTTTGGTTGTGGGGGAAATTGGGAGAGATTGGATCGGGGAAGAAGGAAATTGAGGTAGAGGAAGGTAGAACGTTGATGGAGGTTGAGGTTGGGTTAGGTTTTCGGTGAGGAAGAGCTAGGTGAGGATGAAGATTAGGGAGCCGGTAATGGAGGACCTCTGTGTTTACGTATAGAGAGAGAGAGAGAGGAGAGAGAGGTGTTTTGCGGTTAGAGAGAGATAGAGAGTGTTTAGAGAGAGAAGCTCTCCCTTTCCAAATGAACGAATTCCTCTATTTAAACGCTGATTGGGATTGGAAGTATTATGTCGCACGACCCAATGCTTCGCTTTTCCATGCTTCAAGATGTCGCACGACTGGTCACGCCCGTAACTATTTCTGGCGCCAAAACCTGCTTCTGGAACATTTCGAGTTAATTCTTTAAAAGCCCAAAGCAATTAATTCCCTGTAGGTCCTTTTGTCCGGGAAAAATACTAAAAAATACTTCCTTCGTGAGAAACTTATGAAATGTTTTCGGAAGTCTCGAAACGGACCAGAAATTTACCAAAACGCCCCTTAGTGAAATTTTATCACATTAAAATGCACCTAAAAGGGTCGCAAATTGGATTGGCGCACTTATATTACCCAAACAGGTATTTATTGTTATATTGCAATGCCTTTTGGACTAAGAAATGCAGGTGCTACATACCAGAGGCTAGTCAACATGATGTTCAAAGAGCAGATTGGGGACACCATGGAAGTATACATCGACGATATGGTGATAAATTCAAAGAAAGCAGAAGATCATGTTCGGGATCTTACTCAAGCATTTGACATCCTGGACAAGTTCAACATGAAGCTGAACCCAACAAAGTGCAATTTTGGCATGAAGTCCAGAAAATTCTTGGGCTACATGGTGACGCAAAGAGGGATAGAGGAAAGCCCAGAGCAAATAAGAGCCATCATCAATCTAACGTCACCCAAATCTATCAAAGATGTTCAAAGATTGACGGGGAAAGTGGCAGCATTGAATCGATTCATCTCAAAATCCTCAGACAGATGCAAGCCGTTTTATGACATCTTGAAGAAAAATTCCAAGTTCGAATGGACTGAAAAGCATGAACAAGCCTTTCAAGATTTAAAAGCTCACTGTCAACACCTCCCCTACTCTCAAAGCCTCAAGAAGGTGAGCCATTATGTGTTTACTTAGCTGTCTCCGAAACCGCAGTTAGTGCCGTCCTGGTCCGTGATCAAGATGGCATCCAGCAGCCAATATACTATATAAGTAAAACACTACTCGATGCGGAAACCAGGTATTCACACCTTGAAAAGTTAATATTAGCTTTAATTTCTGCTTCAATTAAGTTAAGACATTATTTTGAAACTCATATCATTGTCATTCGTACTAACTATCCAATAAAAAGTGTAATGAGAAAGCCAAAAATGTCAGGAAGGATGGCCAAATGGTCCGTTCAACTAAGCACTTATGACATCAAGTATGAGCCTAGAACAGCAATAAAATCACAAGCACTTGCAGACTTTGTGGCAGACTTTAGTCCAAGCATGCAACCAGAAGTAGAACTTGAAGTCCAACAACTCCAAGATGGGGACATCCTGCGGAAGCGGACTTTATTCACAGATGGTGCTTCTAATATGAGGGGCACAGGGTTAGGCGTTGTCCTAAAGTCACCACAAGGGGACATCATACCCCAGGCCATTAGTTGTGATTTTAAAGCCACCAATAATGAAGCAGAATACGAAGCCTTAATCGTGGGCCTAACCGTGGCTCTAGACATGAACATTAAAGCAATACAGGTATATAGTGATTCATTATTACTTGTCAATCATTTTAATGGTTCCTATGCAGCAAAAAATGCCAAGATGACAGCTTATTTGGGCATTGTGAAAATTCTGGCAAGCAAATTTCAAATCTTCTCTTTTGAACAAATACCCCGAGAGGAGAACTCTCAAGCAGATGCATTGGCCAATCTTGGATCAGCTTTCAAGAGCTTATCTCAGACCAATATACCAATCATACATGTTGACATCCCTGCAGTAGAAAGGTTAGAACTCTTCTGCACAGATGACGACATCCCAGATAATCGAATGGAGATATCTTGGACGACGCCAATAGTTAAATATATTCAGGATGGCACCATCCCTGATGAGGAAAAGATTCGTGTTAATAGATAATGTGTTGTTTAAGAAATCATTTGCAGGTCCATATTTGAGATGTCTCGAAGCTGACAAAGCCAATGAAATCGTAAGAGAATTGCATGAAGGATCATGTGGTAACCATTCTGGGGGCAGAAGCTTATATACAAAGGCTCTAAGAATGGGTTACTACTGGCCAACAATGCGTCAAGATGCTGCCATCTTTGCCAAGAAATGTGATTTCTGCCAGAGGCATAGCGACATCTTGCACCAGCCTGCAGAATTGCTTCACCCAATCCTCTCCCCTAGGACATTCATGAGGTGGGGAATGGATATAGTGGGAAAATTGCCTAAAGCTCCTGGAGGGAAAGTATTCTTGCTTGCAATGACTGATTATTTCTCTAAGTGGGTTGAGGCTGAATCCTACGCGCAAGTTCGTAATAAAGAAGTCATATCCTTCATTAAGAAAAATATATTTAGTAGATTTGGCATCCCCTCTGAAATAATATGTGACAACGGCTCCTAGTTCATCATCAAGAAGACGCAAGATTTTCTTACTAGGTGGGGAGTTATGATGGTGACATCCTCACCTGTGCATCCTCAAGCTAATGGCCAGGCAGAATCAAGTAACAAAATAATCATCAATAACCTAAAGAAGAGGTTAGATCAAAAGAAGGGAAGATGGGCAGAAGAGCTTCCATTTGTCCTTTGGGCAGATAGAACCACACCAAAGAACGCGACAGGCCAAACCCCTTACTCATTAGTATTTGGAGCAGAAGCAGTCATCCCGGCAGAAGTCGTCGTCCCTACTGCCAGGTTCAATATGTTGACACCTGAGCAGAATGATGCCAACCTGAGTCATGATCTAGATACCATTGACGAGCTAAGGGATTTAGCCAAGATCAGAATAGCAGCATATCAACAAAAGATTGCTAGATCCTACAACAAAAATGTTAGATTACGAAAATTCCAAGTTGGTGATCTAGTCCTCCGAAAGGTGTTTCAGAATACAAGAGAGCCCAATGCTGGAAAGATGGCTCCCAAATGGGAAGGGCCATACTTAGTTGATGCCGAAGCAGGTAAAGGCTCCTATTGGTTGTCAACCCTAGAGGGAGCAAGGATTCCCCGAAGCTGGAATGCCATTCACCTCAAGACCTACTTTATGTAAGTTTCCATGATTACTTTACGATGCAAATAAAACCAAGGTACGATCTTTACCTTTCTATGTTTCAATAAAAGTACTTGTTTCCATTTTTGTTTATTTTTTGAATTATTACTGACTTAAGCATCGGAGGGGCGTTAGCTAAGCTAACGCCCACCCCTAACATGTTTCTGTTTTCCAAGAAAACAAGAAGCATTTGAATAAAACTCATCGGTAAACTAAGATGTTAGTATCCTTCCAAGAAATTAACATCTTAAATCAGGTACGACCTTTTTCTTACTTTTTGTTTAAAAAGTATTTTTATAGTTCTAGCACTTTTTTACTTTCTTTTATCAAATAAAATGTGACATCAGAAAAGATGTCAAAATCTCTCATTAACTTGTTATTTTGCAAGAAGTTGACATCTTAAATCAGAAGTCTCCAATTCATTCCAAATCCTCGTGAAAACAACCGTTTTTGAGACTGGCCATCTCACCTCCGTTTAAGGTACTTAATCCCTTCAAAGGTTTAAAGAAATTACTTTCTTTCATCGCATATAGGTTTAAACACCTCGCCTGGAGCGCACGATGTCAACCTTGGTTGAGGTGTGTGGTGGGCCCGTATGTTTAATATATACGAATTACCCATTTCCACTCAATCAATGTGTTAGACCCTAAGATTTTTACAATTGGTTATGACACATACGTGTCATCTAAGAACAAACGGTTATTGACATTTACATGTCAATCTAAGCAATTGCAAAGGATTTCTACATCCACTCGCAAGTTGTCACCATCTACGAAGAGGTTAGCATATCAACCTCCTAAAATCATTTTTCATAAAAATGCTTGAGAAAAGTTTTTCACCAAAATCCAAGCAAAAGTTTTTACCTACAGAAAGCATAAAAGTGTTGGACCAACCCAACACTTGAAAAACAAATTGTCTTTGCCCTTATGGGCCGATTACAAACCAAAAAATTGTTTTTGGGACGCAGCCCAATTCAAACCAAAGTTTTTCAAACCAAAGTTTAAAAAAAAAACAAAAGTTTCTTACCAAAAGAACCATCTTCTTTTTTTCCTTCATGGGGTGGCTACTGCCGCTGATGTTGTCGCTGCTCCTTCTTCAAAGATGTCATCATCCTTAGCAGCTGAAGATCCTTCTCCTACCTCCTCTCCCTTAGCATCCAAGGCCTTCAAGAGGGAACGTTGTTGTTCAACATTCCATTCTGTGTGCTGCCCAACATGAAATTCCTCCATCATTTGAACTTTGATTTCTATCATGCTTCGGGCCGCAGAGGCCATCATGTTCTTCTTTATATCTTCAATCTCTTGCAGCTGGGTGTCTTGGATGGAAGACATTCCTTTCATTAAGCTTTCCACCTCATTCTGTAGATCTTCATTCTTCTTAACCGAAGCCTCCCTCTATTTCTTAATCTGTATAACCTCCAGCACCAACTTCCTATTCCTTTCCTCAAGACTGCTCATTCTTATCTTAGCTGCATCAACACCCTGCAAAAGCCAAAATTAGATCAAACTCTGAGATGCATTATTCAAATAAAGAATTCCTTTGAAAAACTCTGTTTTTACAAGAAACTTACTGCTGCAGCCCTAGCAAGCGCCTCCTCTACATCAGCCAAACCCGTTTCATCCACATTTATCACCTCCTTAGAACTACTCTTCCTCTTCTTCACCCTTGCTCCTACAGATGGTGCCTCTATCTCTCTCTTAGGCACCAGTAACTGATTGCTTGCCTGGGTTTGCCCAACGAAATCTTGAAGATCCTTTAGAGAAAAAGCAGCAGTAGACTTTGAAACTGTCAAAAACAGAAGGCATGCTATCAGAAGAAAGTAGAATCTAGATACACAAAGGAAAAATTTTGTAGACAAAATTTTAAGATCTTACCAGTAGACATTTCAGTAGACGGTGGTATCTCCTTGTTTTTAGAAGTAACTATGACTTCAAATGGCTGGAAGGATCGTTCCCCCTCTGAGAACTCCAACAATCTTCTCACCTTCCCAATTGTCTCGGCAGATGGAGGGAAAAGCTTAGCCCAATCGATAGCTGCAAAAATAAACAAAGAAAATTACAACAAGTAAGTGCGGGAAATAAGGGAAAATTGAAGTTTGAAAGAGGGATACCTTCCCTATTCCATTCAGTCGCCAAGAAATCTCCTTCCTCCGAGGAATCCTTCTCAACAAAAAAGTATTTCAATTTCCGACCCCTATCATTCACGGTTACTTTCAAAAACAGAGGCTTCATGCCTGACCTGGTCTTAAGAAGATATCTCGTGGAACCAAAAGTTTGGAGCTCGTATACAAAGGCCAACTCCCTCAAACCTATGTCTAAACCAAACTCACGCTTCACTTGCAGAACACAGGAAAAAACCCTCCAAACTATGGGCATCATTTGGACAAAAGCCAGGTTAGTTTTTCTAAAAAACTCATTTATCATTGCAGGGAAAGGATATGAGAAACCTAGAGTGAAGGGGTATTCATAGAAACAAACCCATTGCGGAGATACAAAATCAGACCTAAGGAATACATCAAAGGGCCTAAATATGGTGGAATTCGAGAAGCATTGACGATCCTTGACAGATTCAATCAACTCGTTGTTGAAAACACAGATTTCCTCATCTAGTTTTGCCAACAAACCTTCTCACGAAAAACCCCCATCCTCGTTCAAACTCAGAGGGTTTTTCACAGCCTTGCGCTTTCTTGATTTAACCATTTTTCAAAAAAGCAAAAAGGGAGAAAAAGAGAGGGAAAGATTTTACCTTGAAGAAGAAATCACCGCCGTGAAGAAGGAGATGGATGAAAACAATTGAAAAAGTGGAGAAGAAAGTGAAATGGAACTCGGTTAAAAACCCTAGATCCTTGGGTAGTTACGCTAATTAAGTGGAATTAAACCTCTCAACTGTCACGTATCTCTCTGAATTTAATTAACCGCCCGAGCTTCTAGAAGGAAGTGGAAAAATTGTCCTTTTAAATTCATTTAAAGACAGTTTTTGGGGACAATTGTTGTGGGTAAATTCAGAATTGCTACATCTTGAATTATTGCCAGCATGTCGTCATCTTCACACCAGTGGACAAGGTAAAATTTACTTATATAATTAATTCATAATTTATTTATTTCTAAAATTATAGGAATACAAGAACGTGGGAAAACATATTCCATGGGCTCCTTTCAACGGTTGAAGAGACCAAGTCAAGATAAAGATAACATGGCCGAAATTCTAGAAAAGTTTGTTAGGATTTAAGTTATCTTTTGTTATGTTTTCTATTTAAAAGCTTATGGCTGGAACACATCACAGACACACACGCATTACTCACACACAGTTCACAAACACTTTGTAATCCACCATAGCTTCATCTTTTGTAACTCAGAAATACTAATACAATTGTTTGGGAAGGTAGGTGCTCATAATCACCTCCCGAGGTTTTGTGCCGGCGAGATAGTTATCTCAAGGGTTTTCCTCGTTACATGATCGAGCCATCCTAGTTTCATTTTTACATCGATTATATTCCATTGCACCCTCCTCAACTTTATTTCGAATTTCTTCATTGTTGATTGTTTTTTACCAAAACAGTAAACAAATTCAGTAAATTGAAAGATGATGGTGTACTATAAACTTGATGAAAGAGACCAAAATTACCAACAAAGAGATTATTAA
Organism: Adenophora triphylla var. japonica; assembly: GCA_022495995.1. NCBI lineage: Eukaryota > Viridiplantae > Streptophyta > Magnoliopsida > Asterales > Campanulaceae > Adenophora > Adenophora triphylla. Next base: position 172,394 of record JAFEMH010003461.1, on the reverse strand, counting down.
CAAGAGTACACTAATTTGCTAATTAAGAGATTTATGACACAACTATAACCTTTAAGCAATGTACCAAAATTAATCGAAAATATACCAAGACTTGCATATACAGATTATCACACCACATTATCCTCATTAGCGGTCACAAAAGATCACATGCAATTATGGGAAACACCAAGAATGTTAACAAAACTTTTGACTATACAAGAAAAGGACATAGCTAACTACTTTTTTTTTTTCATTTTCATTTTTTTTTCAATTTTTTTTCATTTTTTTTCTAATAAAAACTAAATTAAAACTAACTTAAGAAACACCAACACAACGTATATACATTTCCCACCCCCAAACTTAATATGCACATTGTCCCTATAATACATTTGAAGCACAAGAAAGAGTTAGGGGTACCTCTAGAAGATCACCGGGATAGATTACTAGCATGATATATAAATTGATGCATGAATGGAGTGATTTGTGCCACTGCAATGTTATCCTCATCAAGTTACTGGCCTTTTGGCAACTGAACTTTCTTTGCAACAATGGTCTTCTTTGAAGTTGAAATTCTCTTTAGGGCCATGGCTAATCCACAAATTAACACCACCAACATAATCACACAGGCCCTTCCAACGATCAACAATTATACTAGTACATACCCACTTACTGATTCCCACAATACCCAGTTTACCCACAAAGATTCATGCCCTTAGATTCACAACAATACCACTGAACTAATCCATGAATCACATAACAATTCCAAGCTTGAATTCACAAAATTCAGTTTCAAAATATCTCAAATACGTGTACCTTTCTTCTAGAAATTCGAAGTGCAGTATTGGGTAGCCGGAATTTGAGGATATTCGCCATAAAATTAAGATGAACTGGCCAAAATTAATGAAGTCTTGGCCGGAATTGATGAAGCTTTGGTCGGAATTGATGGAAAACACTGCAAATCGACCGGAAAGTCCACACCTACGTGATTTCACGGCTTGACTGTTGGCAATGGATGAAGCGGGTAACAACTTTTATGATTTCGGAAGGGTTGATTTCGGATTGGATTGGAGAGGGTTAGGCTGGATTTGGGTTTGGAGCTGGAAGGATGAATGGGGTTTTGAGATGGTAACGGTGGATGAGGGAGCGGCGCTGGTAACGGAAGAGAAGAGGAGCGGGAGCGGCGGAGAAGATGGGTTTTGGGATGGAACGACGGGTGCTGGAAACGGGAAGAGAAGAGAAGAACGTGGGGGAAGTGAAAGGTTGGGGAAAACCTTTAAATTTTCCTTATATTTTTTTTTCTTTTCTTTTTTTTTTTTTTTAACTAACTAACCCCTGATTAATGAAAAGTTTCAATTGCCCCCCTTCCCTAATTTCCTAAACAACCACCTCTAATTTGTAAATTCTTGGACCATGGCCATGGATCAAACCATGGCCTCCCCATGGACAATGCTGAAAATTTACACCCATTTGGTGTCCATGGCCATGGACAAAACCATGGCCTGCCCATATTATGTGCAGATCCACTTGAACCTTTAACTACCAAAAAAACTTCATGGCCATGATAATTTTCATGGGTAGGCCATGAAATTCTCAGATTCACTCCTTTTCTTACACATCACAAATAAAACCAAGTAAAATAGCACTGTACCATGAAAAAAATAATTTAATTGAAAACATTTAAATGAAACAATGAAATCTAAGCTAAGAAACTTTACACCCCCAAACTTAATTATTACTTTGTCCTCAAAGTGATGAAAACAAAGGAACAATTAACTCTAAAGGAACTACAAATTAGACTACTCACCTTGGGTTGCCTCCCAAGTAGCGCTTTTGTTTAACGTCATTAGCTCGACTGAATGACCTTCTCTCCAATTACGGATCTTTCAAATCAACCCATTCAACCTCCCTTGCTTTTAGAACTCCATCAATGTATGGCTTCACTCGTTGTCCATTCACCTTGAACTTGTTCTTGGTAACCAAATTCATTAGCTCAACCGCTCCATGAGAAAATACATTCACAACCTCAAATGGACCATCCCAACACGAACGTAACTTTCCCGGAAAAAGCTTCAACCTTGAGTTGAACAGTAATACCTTGCTTCCCGGAATGAGTTCCTTATGCACAATTTTCTGGTCATGGTACATTTTGGTTCTCTCCTTGTACAACCGTGAATTCTCATAAGCTTCCAACCGATGTTCCTCAAGCTCATTTAAATGAAGTAATCTTTGTTCACCGGTTAGTTTCAGATCCATGTTCAACTCTTTGATTGCCCAAAATGCTTTGTGTTCTAACTCCACCGACAAATGACATGCTTTCCCAAACACTAGCCGGTACGGACTCATTCCAATCGGAGTTTTGTAGGCGGTGCGGTACACCCACAATGCATCATTCAACCTTAAGGACCAATCCTTTCTGTTAGGCTTCACCGTTTTCTCAAGAATGGCCTTGATTTGCTTATTACTCACTTCCACTTGCCCCGAAGTTTGGGGATGATAAGCGATTGCAACTTTATGATTTACCCCATACCTTTTCATGAGTGCTCCAAAGATTTTGTTGCAAAAGTGAGAACCACCATCACTTATGATCGCCCTTGGAATGCCAAACCTACTAAAAATCACGTCCTTGACAAACTTGACAACAACATTAGAATCGTTAGTCCGGGTAGGAATTGCTTCCACCCACTTTGAGACATAATCCACCGATACTAATATATATACTCAAAACCACATGACACAATAAAAGGGCCCATAAAATCAATGCCCCATACATCAAACAAATCCACAACCAAGTTACTCGTAAGAGGCATTTCATTTCGTTTGCCAATGTTACCAGTTCTTTGGCACCTATCACAAGCTTTACTGAAAATGTATGCATCTTTAAAAAGACTTGGCCAAAAGAAACCTGATTGCAACACTTTTTGGGCGGTTTTATTACCACTAAAATGACCTCCACAATGCAATTCATGACAAAAAGAAAGAATATTTTGTTGCTTATTTCCAAGAATGCATCTACGAATAACCATATCGGGACCATGTTTAAACAAATATGGGTCGTCCCAATAATATTGCTTAACAATTGGGAAAAAACTTTTCTTTTCTTGACTCGAAAAATCTGGATTTAAAACCCCCTTAGCCAAAAAATTTACTATGTCGGCATACCAAGGCTCACTATCCTTCACAACTAGCAACTGCTCATCAGGAAAATTTTCATTTAAAGGAATTTCACTCACACACATCTTTTCAAGTCTAGACAAATGATCTGCCACAACATTTTCACAACCCTTTTTGTCTTTGATGGAAATATCAAATTCTTGTAAAAGCAACATCCATCTTAACAATCTAGGTTTAGCATCTTGTTTAACAAGCAAATAACGCAATGCAGCATGGTCCAAATAAACAATCACCTTAGATCCTAGCAAGTAAGAACGAAATTTTTCCAAAGCAAATACAACAGCCAAAAATTCCTTCTCGGTTGTAGTATAATTCAATTGAGTATCATTTAACATTCTATTTGCATAATGGATAACATGTGATTTCTTATCAATTTTCTGACCCAAAATTGCACCCATCGCAAAATTGGATGCATCGCACATTATTTCAAATGGTTGAGTCCAATTCGGACCCACAAGAATAGGAGCTGAAGTCAATTTATCCTTCAACAAGTTAAAAGAATTAAGACATTCTTGGTCAAAAACAAATTCCGTCTCTTTAGCAAGCAATTTTGTTAACGACTTACAAATTTTTGGAAAGTCTTTTATAAAGCGTCGATAAAAACCCGCATGACCAAGAAAACTACGAATTCCTTTAACATTTGTTGGCGGAGGCAATTTAGATATTAATTCAATTTTTGCCTTGTCAACTTCAATCCCTTTCTTCGACACAACATGACCTAACACAATTCCATGCTTGACCATAAAATGACTCTTTTCCCAACTTAAGGTTAAATTGGCATCATATCATCTTTTTAGAACCAAAGTCAAATTATTTAACCATGCATCAAACGAATCACCGTACAAAGAAAAATCATCCATAAATACCTCAACAAACCTGCCAATCATCTCAGAAAAGATCGACATCATGCACCGTTGGAATGTAGCGGGAGCATTGCATAAGCCGAATGGCATCCTTCGATATGCAAATGTTCCGAAAGCGCATGTGAATGTGGTCTTTTCCTGATCTTCTGGTGCAATGGGAATCTGATTATAGCCTGAAAAACCATCTAAGAAACAGTAATATTCCTAACCAGCCAGCCTTCTAGAATTTGGTCAATAAATGACAAAGGAAAGTGATCCTTTCTAGTCGCAGCATTAAGTTTTCGGTAATCGATAACTATGCGTTGACCAGTGACCATTCTAGTAGGCACAAACTCATTATCCTCATTCTTAACAACAGTAATTCCAGATTTCTTAGCAACAACATGAACACGGCTTACCCACTTACTATCAGAGATCGGATAGATAATACCTGCATCCAAAAGTTTCAGGACTTCTTTTCTTACCGCCTCAAGCATATGAGGATTCATCCTTCTTTGATTTTGCCGTACTGGTTTGGCATCATCCTCCATATGAATTTTGTGCATGCACCTGGTTGGACTAATTCCCTTTATGTCAGTAATGCTCCACCCAATTGCGGACTTATGTCGCTTCAACACATCAAGCAACTTTCTTTCCTGCAATTCTGTTAAATCAGCAGCAATAATAACAGGCAAATAATCACTACTACCAAGAAAAGCATACTTCAAGCTAGACGGAAGTTGTTTAAGTTCTAACTCGGGAGGAGAGACAATAGACGGTAAATGCTTAGGATTAAAATTACCTAAAGATTCCACAGGAACCTTTTCAGTAACTTCCTCCGTAACATCCATCTCAGCAAGAATGGCCCTCGCCTCATTTTTATCAAAAACACCTTTCGTAACTAACTCATACACAAACTCAGACAAAAGAGAGCTCTCAAAATCAGGCTCAAGTAACAGAGAATTATCAGAAATATCACAAAAGAGACATTCATTGATCTCATATGTCTTTTTCATGGAATAAAAAATAGAGAAGTTAACAATTTCATCCATGACTGTCAAGTTAAAACAAAAATATATACAAAATAATATTCACAATAGCAAATAATTAAATCAACTTTAAAATAAACGCGTCCCCGGCTACGGCGCCAAATTTTGACGACTGTCGAATTGCGTCAAAAGTAAATTCCAACTCAAACTACCTACAATTATTTTGTAGATAGGGTAAGTAGGGCCGAACCACCGAGACACGTATTCAAAGTAAAAAAAATTATTGCTCTAACAAAGATTTAATAAAAAAATGAGGGTTTTGTTGTTTTAAAAACTAATGCTTTTGAAGAAACAACTAAATTTTTATAGAAGAAATTGTAATAATAAAGTGAATATCCGGAATTGGTTTCACAATTATGCTCAAATTTCAATAATCATCAATCAAAGTATACTTGGGGTTTGCCCTTACAAAATTATGATTGGGACACTTAGGCGGGTGATTTGCAATCAAGTGTCTCCAATTAATCTATTCCCTTGGCCCGTTCATAGATTAATTAGAAACCCATTTAGAAAATAAGAACAACAAGAACCACAATTCTTATGAATCTTTTGGCGGGGATTCAACAAATTGTCATTATCAAGCAAAGACTAATTACAATTGAGAATTTGACGATTCACAATTATAATTCAAGAATAGTCAAGAACAAATATGGAATTCAACATAAATATTCCAAACTCCATTAAAAATCTACTTGATAATCCCAAGTCTATAATGAAAATGATGAAAATAAAAACTTAAAGCATAAAATTGTTACCTCCAATCCCAAGAACTAGATGTTTAGCTACCAATGGAAAACATGATGAACACCAAGAAAAATAAAAAATGATAAGATGATACTCCCTATTTCTCCCTAGATCTCTCCCTTTTATAAAGAAACCTCTCCACAGATAAATAACATAGTGTAAGGGAACAAAGAGATGAAAGACCATTCATCTTCTTCAAATGTGCACTTTGGCCCCTTGTAGACTTGGAAAAAAACTGCTATCTTCCTTTGAATTCTGCTATTTAAAATTAGGTCCCTGAAGATTCTGAAATTTCACAAAATGCTTCTAATTTGCTCATATCTTCACTTGAACCCCTGAAAACTAGAAAAACACTAAAACACCCATTAAAACACACAAAACCCAAGGATTAAGCTAAGAATAAGTTTATAAAGTATTAAATGGATCAGTGTAAAACTCACTCATCAAAATAGTAAACACTTTACGTTACCTTTCCCGCCTGAATAATCAGTCATATAAAACATATAAGTCTCCCAACTATCTGTAAGGCGGATGGCACGATACAGAAGTGGCCAATTCCCCGACTGTAATCACAGACGGCCTAGTCACAAATATAATGTGATACCCCAGTTATCTGTAAGGCTTTTGGCACGATACAGCAGTGGCCTATCCCACATTAGTGGCCAATCCCGCGTCTGTAACCACAGACGTGCCATGTCACAATATCATTTAACATTCCTAGTATCTGTAAGGCTTTTGGCACGATACAGTAGTGTCTAATCCCACATTAGTGGCCAATCCCGCGTCTGTAAACACAGATGTGCCATGTCACAATATCATGTAACATTCCCAGCTATCTGTAAGGCTTTTAGCACGATACAGTAGTGGCTAATCCCATATTAGTGGCCAATCCCGCGTCTGTAACTACAGATGTGCCATGTCACAATATCATGTAACATTCCCAGCTATCTGTAAGGCTTTTGGCATGATACAGTAGTGGCTAATCCCACATTAGTGGCCAATCCCACGTCTGTGGCCAACAGACGCGCCAAGTCATAGGTATAATGCAATTCAATCACTTATAGAACAAATCTATACTTGATTGTATCCTAATATACCCACAACAGCAGTTCATATAATCACATTCAAGTACATAAACAGTTACATGAAAATACATCCACACATGAGGATATCAATATATATAACATGTTAATATTAATCATGTCAAACCATTTCCACAGTGCAACTTACCTTGTAAACACTGTTGAATAATGCCAACCCAATAACATGGTATAATACTCATTCTCAAACCAATAAAATAGTACAACACGTATTTAAACACTATGTGCACAACCAACCATGAATATGCAATCACATATGGGCACAATGTATATCAAGTAGGCCCTACATATCCATGCTCAACCCAATGAAATAGTGCAACATATACTTCACGCACTATATAAACCAATAACCATCTATAGGTAACCACGTAGGGGTACAATATAATATAAGTAGTCCTACTCACTCATGCCATAATGTTGAACACTTTCTATGAAGGTTCCAACCCAACAAATAGTGTAATATCCCTTTTACACACTAGTTGAACCAATCAACCATGTAAATATAACCACGTAAGGGCACAAAGTATATCAAATAAGTCCTACCTATCCATTACACCCTATATAATCCAGTAACAGAGTATTAATACTCCTGCCCAAACCAATGAAGCAGTGCAACATCTATTTAATGCACTATATGAACCAATAACCCTATACAGGTAATCACGCAGGGGTACAATATAATATAAGTATCCCTACGCATTCATAACATAACATTAAACACCTTCTATAAAGGTTCCATAACAATTTACCAAGTTTTATCAACTTTGGTTCAAGTTCCACAATTGCCTTTCACCCATTTTTAGGACAATATTTAAAGTCCTTCTCAATATCAATTTGGACCATTTAAGGTTCCATTACATAGTACTAAAGTTGTACTAGTGCTCTAGTCACAAAGGAACTCAATCCAAGCTAGGTTACTTAATGTTACAAGCTTGCAAAGTCAGTACCAACAACCAGTCCTGGGCATGACTCGTGCCCATTGGCACGACTCATGCCTAAACCCCGCACAACTGATTCCAATATCACGACTACCCTTCACGACTGTATGCCAAAGGGCAACTAGTGTCGCACGACTGGTCCAAGCATGGTAACGACTCGTGCTACAGGGCACGAGTCGTGCCCAACATCAGTTTCACTGTTCTTGGCTGGACAACATCAGCAACAACAAAACAACTGCAAATTATCATTTCAGCTACTACAAAGAGCCCAAGACTAACTTTAAACATCAGTATAGGAATTCCAAACTATAAGCAATACTATACCAACTTTCATACAACCCTCCATGCTAAGGAGTACCTACCCTTCATCCAAACCATCATTTGCTTCATTTCAAAAGCCAAATAATGTATCCAAGCTGATCAAAAATCAGTTATATACCCATAATATCATCAATTACATAGTATGAACAATTATGGCAATAAATCATAATAACTTACCAAAATAGGTCAAAATGAAAAGAAGATGTGATCGGCTCTACTCGTTCTACTCGCTTCCCTGATCAATAATATGCGATCAAAATAAAGAACAGAGCGACGGTTGAATTGTTGTGAATTTCTGAAGATAACCCTAGGTTTATAAGAAACGTAGGATTAAAGGAAGTATTGAGGGTGATAAAATGAACCTTCTGGGAGGAATTGAAGATTTATATAAGGCAACTTACAATTAAGCTCCTCCAAGTATAAGATAACCACAATCAACCCCCTTATAGTTACATTTACACTTTAGTTCCTCAATACTTTTTATAACATTCCATTTGAAATTCAAATGCTATAACTTTAACACATTAATTCCCATTTGATCCATTTAGACGTTATATAATTCCAATCAATTTAATAACATCTAAAATCACAAAAATGGCCAAATTATCCAAATAAACACATAACCAATCGCATTATCAAATAATGCATAACATGAGATGCAATGCACCCCACCCCCACATGCTCCACGTGTGCTCATAATAGTTCCTAGGTTTAAGGTCGTGACACTCACTCCCCCTTTAATAAAATTCGTCCCGAATTTTAAACATATTTACCTGAGTGCTCAAATACTCATATATACTACTCACGTATTTCGGATTCTCAAAATCCCAGTGGCTTCCTCAATGATATGATTCTACCACACAATTTTCACAACCTAAATACTCTAAGGTTTCAATTTCCGGACTTCTGCTTCCACTAATTCTCAACAGTTCTTCTACATAATTAACTCAACATGTATATCCTCGATTGAAGAATGCAATATCAGGATAGGATCATAAAGATACTTCCTCCCAAAAATGTCTTATCTTGCAATTCACAGGACCAAAATGTTGACAGTGAAGCCTTTCGGCTAATCACACTGCAACTCTTCTGGTTGGTAAAAATCTCAATTTTAGCTTTATAGAGATGGTGTTCCACTTAGGTAACACAAAATAATCGCAATCAATTCCATGTCAAGAATAGGAAAATTCTGCTCTGTTAGTGCTCACTTCCTCGAAGCATAAAATATTCCTTTCCCATTCTGCATAAGAATACAACCCAACACTTCCTTTTGACGTGTAACTAAAATCACAAAGTTCTCACATCCATCAAGTAGGATAAGGATTGAACTGTAGGCAATCTATTCTTTGACTCTGCAAAACTGGTTTCACTCTTTTGCATCTCATATAAATAATACCTCCTTCCGAGTAACTCATCCTCGAAAGTCCCTCAATTATCCTTTGGTAACAACCTGCCCAACCCAGAAAACTACGGAATTCTAACACTGTCAAAGGTTGTTCCATTTGACCAGGGCCTCAATATTCGAGAAATTAATAACAATGCCCAAGCTTGAGACTATAAGGCCCAACATTAAAATCTTCTTGAGCCACAACTCACACTTACTGGGTTTTGCAAATAATTTGATTCTCACGAAAAACAGATACATAGCTTGCAAATGATTCCCATAATCTCTTCATAACTTTGAATAAATCAAGATATAATCCATAAAGATTATCAGGATCAGATTTAAAAACTCTACTCATCATATTCACCAACACATCTGGTGCCCTTCTATAAGGCGCTTTTGGATATGGCAATAAATCTGACATTAAATCAATACAAAATTCTACTGCCCTAACTGGCAGCATGAAATACCCTGAGGAAAACACCTCACCAATTCATTTATCACCGGTACATAAAATATTTCAGGTGACTTTTTACTCAAGTCTAACACAGAAACCAGATAACATTCACATTCTTTAGACCATAATTTTAGGCCTTTACTGCATGTATAACATAAATATCAAATAATGACTTATCTGCCTCAATCACAAACAGAGGCAAATCAAAAATAGAAAAGGAGACTCGCTTCTTGCGACAGTCTACCCAAGCACAACAATTACTTAACCACTGTAGGCCAAGTATAACAGCAATATCACGGATTGGTAATTCTACCAAATCCACGGGCAATACATGCCCACATATAATCACGTCACAACCATGATAACCAAAGAAAATTCGAGGTACTCTCCCATAGGAGCTGAAACCTCTAGCACATAAGGCAAACTCTTAGGCCATTTATGCAAGTAAAAGCAAAAATGCAATGCCACATAAGAATGGGATAAGCTGGGATCTATAAAAGTATGACCCGTAATTTTTGAGACAAGTAATATACCTCTAATGATTACGGGGGAATCTATCTCTCCCTAATCCCAAGTCAAGACTCGGCCTTAGACTTTCTCCTTTGCTTTCCCTTCCATATCTCTCTTTGTATCACCACTTTGTTGCCCTCCTAGTTGGCCACTGCCTGAGGTCTGTCCTCGTCGAAATCTAGATCTAGGACAATCTTTTCTGAAATGCCCCATTTCCCCACAATTCATACATTTCCCTTGTTTTCTCCAACACATCTCTTCTGTATGTCCAATTCACTGGCAAAATTTACAAACCATGCTATGTTGACCAGATATTGGCTGAGCCGTCGAAGCTGCAATCTGTACCCCTCGAACACTTCCGGAAACTGAAGAACTTGGCTGCCCTCTAATCAGTCTGGAGCCTTGTCCTTGATACTTTAACTTGCTTCCACCCCTTTTCAATCCTCCTTGGTGCTTCTCAAGGTCATTCTCAATCTTAAACGCCCTATCCAAGGTTGTCTGATAATCGGCAAAGGCATAAGTCGATAATTGTTTCCTCAACTCGGGTCTCAAACCTTTTATAAACAAATAAACTCTCCTCACTTCATGTGGTACCAAGTGAGTACAATGCCAAGCCAATTCCATGAACCTTGCCGAATACTGAGCTACCGTCATGGTTCCCTGCTCCAGACGTAAGAACTCCACCTCCATCTTATCCCGGGTAATCATGGTAATAAAATAATCCTCGAACTTCCGAGTGAAATTATCCCAAGTTTGGGGCGTATGATCCCGCTCCCAACTTTCCTGCAAAACTTGCCACCAATGATCCGCTGGACCTTCCAGCTTGAAAACGGCACACCTAATCTTTTCTTCATCGGGAATTCCTATAGCCTCAAAAATTTTGTTCATTGCTTCTAACCATTTTTCTGCCTTCCACGAATTTGGATCTCCATTAAAGCTTGGTGGATTCATCCTTACAAAATCCTCTATCCCAGGTTTTGGTCATACCTCAGGTTGCTGTTGAGCTTGTCCCTGAGCTGCCATGTTCTGTAGAAAAACCCTGAACATATTCATCATTTCTGTATTTGGGTCTCCTCCTGTTCCCATATTATTCCCATTTCCGTGATCCCTTTGTTGGTCATCACCATTTCCCGCCATTGAACAAATTCCTGCATTAAGCACTCGGCGTCAGATATCACACACTCCCCCTTAGGCTAGACATCTACCCTTGACTTTTAACCAAGCCTCTGATACCAACTCTGAGGCTTCCCCCAAACTCCGGGACCTATAGACTCGTGTCCCAAGCTGGAGGGTCCCCAAAATACTCCTTTAAAAAAAAAACCTTTTCTTTATATTAATGGGAAAAGTATAACATCATTTTTAAAAATCAAAATCAAAATAACCCCTCAACTTGGAGGTAATAGATAAACCTGTTTTCAAACCAATACCTGTTTAATACAAACAGTATAATATAAAGGCTTACACCAGCCAACTTTGAAACAAAACCAACTCCCAAGGTAATTACAACACAACATACTGAAAATGTTTTATAACAGTTTCCCAGTATAAAATAACCACAACTATTCCAGACTCCCACACAAATATATACATACCCTGACAACCCAAAATACGATCCAAACTCCTTCCCGGCCTCACCGATATGGTCCACCTGTCTCAGCTGAATCTAAAACAGTAAAGGGAGAAGGGGTGAGAATAAATCTCAATAAGTTATTATGGATGCAACAATATGCCATATAATATGCAACACATAAACAGGTTGCTCAGATAATATGCAACACTAAACAGGTTGCTCCTAATCATATTAGGAAAATAGTAAACACTTTACATGACCTTTCCCGCCTGAATAATCAATCATATAAAACATATAAGTCTCCCAACTATCTGTAAGGCGGATGGCACGATACAGAAGTGGCCAATTCCCCGACTGCAATCACAGATGGCCTAGTCACAAATATAATGTGATACCCCAGCTATCTGTAAGGCTTTTGGCACGTTACAGCAGTGGCCTATCCCACATTAGTGGCCAATCCCGCGTCTGTAACCACATACGTGCCATGTCACAATATCATGTAACATTTCCAGCTATCTGTAAGGCTTTTGGCACGATACAGCAGTGGCCTATCCCACATTAGTGGCCAATCCCGCGTCTGTAACCACAGACGTGCCATGTCACAATATCATGTAACATTCCCAGCTATCTGTAAGGCTTTTGGCACGATACAGTAGTGGCTAATCCCACATTAGTGGCCAATCCCGCGTCTGTAACCACAAATGTGCCATGTCACAATATCATGTAACATTCCCAGCTATCTGTAAGGCTTTTGGCATGATACAGTAGTGGCTAATCCCATATTAGTGGCCAAACCCGCGTCTGTAACTACAGATGTGCCATGTCACAATATCATGTAACATTCCCAGATATCTGTAAGGCTTTTGGCATGATACAGTAGTGGCTAATCCCACATTAGTGGCCAATGAATATGCAATCACATATGGGCACAACCAACCATGAATATGCAATCACATATGGGCACAATGTATATTAAGTAGGCCCTACATATCCATGCTCAACCCAATGAAATAGTGCAACATATACTTCACGCACTATATAAACCAATAACCATCTATAGGTAACCACGTAGGGGTACAATATAATATAAGTAGTCCTACTCACTCATGCCATAATGTTGAACACTTTCTATGAAGGTTCCAACTCAGTAAATAATGTAATATCCCTTTTACACACTAGTTGAACCAATCAACCATGTAAATATAACCACGTAAGGGCACAAAGTATATCAAATAAGTCCTACCTATCCATTACACCCTATATAATCCAGTAACAGGGTATTAATACTCCTGCCCAAACCAATGAAGCAGTGCAACATCTATTTAATGCACTATATGAACAAATAACCCTATACAGGTAATCACGTAGGGGTACAATATAATATAAGTAGCCCTACGCATTCATAACATAACATTAAACACCTTCTATAAAGGTTCCATAACAATTTACCAAGTTTTATCAACTTTGGTTCAAGTTCCACAATTGCCTTTCACCCATTTTTAGGGCAATATTTAAAGTCCTTCTCAATATCAATTTGGACCATTTAAGGTTCCATTACATAGTACTAAAGTTGTACTAGTGCTCTAGTCACAAAGGGACTCAATCAAAGCTAGGTTACTTAATGTTAAAAGCTTGCAAAGTCAGTACCAACAACCAGTCCTGGGCACGACTCGTGCCCATTGGCACGACTCGTGCCTAAACCCCGCACGACTGATTCCAATATCACGACTACCCTTCACGACTGTATGCCAAAGGGCAACTAGTGTCGCACGACTGGACCAAGCATGGTCACGGCTCGTGCTACAGGGCACGAGTCGTGCCCAACATCAGTTTCACTGTTCTTGGCTGGACAACATCAGTAACAGCAAAACAACTACAAATTATCATTTCAGCTACTACAAAGAGCCCAAGACTAACTTTAAACATCAGTATAGTAATTCCAAACTATAAGCAATACTATACCAACTTTCATACAACCCTCCATGCCAAGGAGTATATACCCTTCATCCAAACCATCATTTGCTTCATTTCAAAAGCCAAATAATGTATCCAAGCTGATCAAAAATCAGTTATATACCCATAATATCATCAATTACATAGTATGAACAATTATGGCAATAAATCATAATAACTTACCAAAATAGGTCAAAATGAAAAGAAGATTTCATCGGCTCTACTCGTTCTACTCGCTTCCCTGATCAATAATATGCGATCAAAATAAAGAACGGAGCGACGATTGAATTGTTGTGAATTTCTGAAGATAACCCTAGGTTTATAAGAAACGTAGGATTGAAGGAAGTACTGAGGGTGATAAAATGAACCTTCTGGGAGGAATTGAAGATTTATATAAGGCAACTTACAATTAAGCTCCTCCAAGTATAAGATAACCACAATCAACCCCCTTATAGTTACATTTACACTTTAGTTCCTCAATACTTTTTATAACATTCCATTTGAAATTCAAATGCTATAACTTTAACACATTAATTCCCATTTGATCCATTTAGACGTTATATAATTCCAATCAATTTAATAACATCTAAAATCACAAAAATGGCCAAATTATCCAAATAAACACATAACCAATCCCATTATCAAATAATGCATAACATGAGATGCAATACACCCCACCCCCACATGCTCCACGTGTGCTCATAATAGTGCCTAGGTTTAGGGTCGTGACACGCGGGTCGTGCCTTATCCGATCCATGACAGCTTGAATAGGCACGGACCAAGTTCAGTGAACCTGACCTTCCCATACTGGCGTCCTAATCCAATCGGGCCTAGGCCCATGTCACTGGCCCACCACCATGCACACCTGGACTGAACCAAGCCCAAGCCGCCCCAACCCACGGACTGGATACCATCGGACCTTGATTGATTTTTCTAAAAATCAAAGGCACCAATAGCTCCTAGCGATGATGTGCACGTGTGAAGTGCAAAGTGCGCTCCTAATGCGCCCTTCGTGCGCTTCGCGGGTGTGGTCCAAATTGAGCTAGTAGAAAACTGGCACAATTGGGCTACTCCTTGCATGGTTGGCCCAATGGTCCACCTAGGTTGGCCCAAGGAGGAACAACTTGATGCCTCCTCCTTTTTTGCATCCACTTATAAACTTGCTTTACTTTTCATCTCTAAGCAATGTGGGATAACTCTTTCATATCTCATAAACTCTTCATTTTCCCATTTCAAGTTACAATCTTTAGCCATTAATTTCTCATTCATCCGGAAATGGTTTTGGTAAATAAATGCATTTTCTTAATCTACAACAAATGTAGATTATAATTTTGTAACTTATTTCATTTAACAATAAATGAAACCCATTTGAAAATTGGGTCAAAACTAGTTTCTAAAACCCATTTCCAACAATCCCCCACTTGAATGACAATTAATGCATGTATACAGATTCGTCCAAAAGTTCCGACGAACTACTATTGCATCGAGATAGGTAGCTTATGGCCTTGAACCTTCCCTAGTGAAATACTATTGGATATATTAGCCATTCAGTAGCGCGATGCTTTGAACTGGTGACTGTATAGTGTATACCAAGACAACAGTACTCACACAATAATAGCTCTAACACTATTTATTCTCACGTTGTGTCCATTTCGGCCCTGGACCGTATCTCATTCATAAGTGTTCCAATGTAGAAGCGGCCTTATTACTTCTCACTTATATAGGTGATTCATACTATAAAGAGTATCCTGCTATACTCCACCCGTAGGTATAGGAATCATTAAAAGTTTTCTCAACTTATCCTCACCACTGCTGCAGGTGCACACACTTGGATGTTCTGGGAATGAGTATGAAACAGGTTCCAAGTGTTTCTACCGAACTCATAACTTAATTTTCTCATTGAACCAAGGGCCTGGGATCTCCATTTCTCAAGGTTGAGTGTCTACTATGAGTTCTTTTGTTGTGGGTATTAAACCCATTCCCCTTAACAGTTTATACAATTGATCTCTATTTATACCTTTCGTAAACAGATCCGCTATGTTATCATTTGACTTTACATAGTCAATTGTGATAACACCATTTTTGATCAACTGTCTAATGGTATTATGTCTACGATGAATATGTCTAGACTTACCATTATATATACTGCTCTGTGCCCTTCCTATTGCTGATTGACTATCACAATGTATCATAACAGCAGGCATAGGCTTACTCCAATAAGGAATATCCTCCAAGAAGTTCTTAAGCCATTCGGCTTCTTCTCCAGCTTTATCTAAAGCTATAAACTCAGATTCTATCGTGGATCTAGCTATACACGTTTGTTTGGAGGATTTCCATGACACTTCTCCTCCACCAATTGTAAATACATATCCACTTGTGGATTTGGAGTCTTTTGTGTCTGATATCCAATTAGCATCACAGTATCCTTCTAATACTGCTGGATATCTCTTATAAAGTATCCCATGATTCATTGTATACTTTAAATATCTCAATACTCTTAATAGAGCCTTCCAGTGATCCGCACTGGGATTACTAGTGAACCTACTTAGTTTGCTCACTAAATATGCGATGTCTGGACGTGTACAATTCGTTAAGTACATCAGACTCCCAATTACTCTTGCATATTCCAACTGAGAAACTGGTTCCTCTCTGTTCTTTGATAAGTGTAGAGTTAAATCTACCGGTGTCTTAGCCGGAGGGTCATTAATGACATCGAACTTTCGAAGTACATTTTTTAGATAATGGAGATTTGTGTGAGAACTATTCCTTCTGATGTTCTAGAAATCTTTATTCCTAATATAACATCAGCTAATCCCATGTCTTTCATGTCAAAGTGCTTTTTAACATGCCTTTAGTATTCATGATCAATTCATGAGTACTTCCCATTATCAACATGTCGTCTACATAAAGACAGACAATTACAAATGATTCAGATGTTCCTTTGATGTAGACACACTTGTCACATTCATTTATCTTGAATCCATTTGACAACATAGTTCGGTCAAACATTTCATGCCATTGCTTAGGTGCTTGTTTTAGTCCGTACAACTTTACAAGTTTACACACCTTCTTTTCTTTACCAGGAACAATGAACCCTTCGGGTTATTCCATATTAATCTCTTCATCTAGCTCTCCATTCAAGAAAGCTGTTTTCACATCCATCTGGTGTATCTCAAGGTTATGCACAGCAGCAATCGCAATGAGAACACGTATGGATGTGATTCTTGTGACAGGAGAATATGTATCAAAGAAATCATATCCCTCCTTTTGTCTAAACCCTTTGGCTACCAGCCGGTCTTTGTACTTATCGATAGATCCATCTGCCTTATACTTCCTTTTAAGGATCCATTTACAACCCAACAGTTTGCATCCTGGAGGGAGATAAACCAACTCCCAAGTATTATTATGCATTATGGACTCTATTTCAGTGTTAATAGTTTCTTTTCAGAACGGACTATCCGGACCGGATAAAGCTTCTTTAACAGTTGCTGGTTCGTTTTCTAACATATATGATTGAAAATCAGGACCAAAAGACTTTTCCACTCTTGCCCTCTTACTACATCTAGGTCCTTCATCTTCTTCTCGAGATGGACCATTTGTAGCTTCATGAGTTCTCTTATTAGAACTTGTATCTTTCCTATCCTTAGCAGGAAAGATATTTTCAAAGAATGACGCATTCCTTGATTCTATCGTCATTCCTTCATTCATATCAGGAATGTCCGACTTGTGCACTATAAACCGATAGGCACTACTATTGCTGGCATATCCAATAAAGATGCAGTCAACTGTCTTGGGACCGATCTTTATTTGCTTTGGCTTAGGTACCTCAACCTTAGCTAGACACCCCCACACTTTAAGGTATTTATAACACGGCTTACGATTATTCCATAATTCGTAAGGTGTCTTATCAATTCCTTTCTTGGGTATCTTATTAAGAATGTAGTTGGATGTGAGTATGGCTTCCCCCCACAAGTTATCGGGTAAGCCTGAACTGATTAACAGTGCATTCATCATCTCCTTAAGAGTACAATTTTTGCGTTCAGCTACTCCGTTAGACTGAGGTGTATATGGTGCTGTCGTTTGATGAATAATGCCAGATTCCCAGCATAATCCTTCAAACGAAGCGACATATTCTCCTCCTCTATCGCTTCGAATCTTCTTAATCTTTACATTAAGTTGATTCTCAACTTCATTCTTATAAGTTTGGAAAGCCATTATTGCTTCATCCTTACTTCTCAAGAGATATACATAGCAATATTTAGTGCAATCATCTATAAAAGTACTGAAATACTTTTTCCCACCTCGAGTTTGCACTAACTTTAGATCACAAATATCCGTGTGAACTAACTCAAGAGGTGTTGTGTTTCTTGTCACCGAAGAAAATGATGACTTAGTCATTTTCGCTTCAACTCAAATTTCACATTTGTCAGTTGAATCGAATTTATTCATAGGAATTAATTCTTGACTCATTAACTTCTTAATTGTGTTGTAATTCACGTGACCTTATCTATCATGCCATAGATTAGGACTATCCAACAGGTAGACATAAGAAACAAACTTTTCATTCTTCGCTTCAAAGCGGATAATATTTCTTACATTCATTTTGAACAGGCCCTTTTCAAGGTACCCATTTCCAAGAAACATATCATTCTTGGTCAATACAAAGTTTTCTAACTCAAACACTAGTCTAAATCCATCCTTGCTCAACAGCGATCCGGAAATCAGGTTCTTGCGAATGTCTGGTACATGCAGCACATCCTTGAGAGTTAGCTCTTTGCCTGAAGACATCTTCAGTATAACCTTTCCAAGTCCCATGACATTGGAAGTGACACCGTTTCCCATACACACCTTCTCTCCACTGATAGGAGTGTATGACGAAAAGCAAAATCTATCAGCACATATGTGGCGGGTAGCCCCAGTGTCTATCCAACATTTATTACTGGTGTCTTCAAAATTTGCTAAGGTGGCTTCAAAGGTTTCACACACCATTGCTTCTAAATCAAGCCCATTTAGCCTTTCAATAATGGTGGCTTGATTTCTGGAGTCGGTCTCTTGAATCTTGTAGACCCGTTCCAATGAGTTCCACAACTCCTTGGCTGTCTCCACGAGACAGTACTCCTCGTATAAGGCTTTACTTAGCCCACTCAATATGTACATTTTACATATGAGATTTCCATGATTCCATGCCTCTGTGGCTATCCGTCCTTGCGGATCTGAATCATCATCCCGACTAGCGGGGATACCTTGTTCAACGAACATCTTCAAACCGAGGTTGGTTAGGAGGTACAACATCTTCTGTTGCCAGCTTTTGAAATCCGTACCTTCGATCTTCGTTGTTTTCTTGCTAAGTGCTGGATAATTCTGAACCGGAGCGGGCACAACAATCTGGCTCGTTGCATTTGTCTGATGAGGGTGGGTAACCTCGAACAACTGAGAGGTTTTATTTTCAATCGGCATTTCCTTAAGAAAATTTAAATTACTTCTTACGATTGTTAGGAAAATATAACGGAAATTTGAAAAGGCTTTCTTTAAGAAAATAACTGAAAATAACAAAACCGGGAAAAGAAATGAAAATCGGAAAAACTGAATTAAACCGGGAATGCAGAGAGTCGAGGCTTGTGTTAGACACAATCTCCGTAAGAAGTAATTGCCCCGCACTGGTGCTAACGGTATTTGACAATCTTCTCGTAAGATGCAACGACTTTAACTGTCGTTAATAGGAGCACTCCAAATTAACGACTTCGGCGAACAAATCTAAGTATTGGGAACTTCTGGACTTGAAAGAAATTTCATGCTTCAAAATGCTCTACTAGGCTATTGGATATTTGATGGCTGAATGAATGAATGAATTGACAAACCAGGGGGCTATTTATAGTTAATGAAGAGTTAAGGGCCTCTTTGGAATAACCACTATTGGTACTCGGTGGAATCCCAGCCGTCGGATTAGATCAGCTGGAGCAACCCAGCCATCCGACCCACCCTTTCGAAGAGGCGTGGGTCGTGCCTTATCCGATCCATGACTGCTTGAATGGGCAAGGACCAAGTTCAGTGAACCTGACCTTCCCATACTAGCGTCCTAATCCAATCGGGCCTAGGCTCATGCCACTGACCCACCACCATGCACACCTGGACTGATCCAAGCCCAAGCCGCCCCAACCCACGATCTGGATACCATCGGACCTTGATTGATTTTTCTAAAAATCAAAGGCTCCAATAGCTCCTAGCGACGATGCGAAGTGCAAAGTGTGCCTCTAAAGCGCCCAATGCGCCCTTCGCGGGCTTCGCGCGTGTTGTTCAAATTGAGCTAGTAGAAAACTGGCACAATTGGGCTACTCCTTGCATGGTTGGCCCAATGGTCCACCTAGGTTGGCCCAAGGAGGAACAACTTGATGCCTCCTCCTTGTTTGCATCCACTTATAAACTTGCTTTACTTTTCATCTCTAAGCAATGTGGGATAACTCTTTCATATCTCATAAACTCTTCATTTTCCCATTTCAAGTTACAATCTTTAGCCATTAATTTCTCATTCACCCGGAAATGGTTTTGAGTAAATAAATGCATTTTCTTAATCTACAACAAATGTAGAATATAATTTTGTAACTTATTTCATTTAACAATAAATGAAACCCATTTGAAAATTGGGTCAAAATTTGGTCAAACCTAGTTTCTAAAGCCCATTTCCAACATTTTCCTCCATCATACTCTTGATGCCTCCTCTTCATCACAGCATCCTCTGATCTAGCCTTTGTTACCTCTCGTCTATGATCTCTGACTTTCTCCTTAGGCGGCGACATATCCCTCGCCCGCCTATCATCCTTTTTTGCCACACTTTGACTAGCCTCTGGCTCTCCTTCTGGGGTCTTTTCCGCTAACCCTGCCAACACATCCGGCGGGATCTGAGAAGGCTCCTGATCCATTTCTCTCAACTTCCTGTTGTTTGTGAGAACTTGCAACAACAACTCATTATCAGCCCTTAACTGGTCCGCCTTTGCTCTTACATCATCAGTCTTCGAGGGGGCGGGATCTGGCTGGTCAACCCTCACTTTTGCTTTCTCACCTCACCCCTTAGATTCCCGCTCTCTAGCACGCCTGATTGTCGATTCAGTCTCCGTAGATTGCACATCGCCATCCCGCACAGAACCTGACATGTTATTGCAGGTATCCTTCGGGTTGGGAGTTGCCAACGCCGGATTCTGGGCAGCTTTTGCCTAAACTCCTTTATCCTGACCCATTATATCAACTTTTCTGGGTTCACAACAGGTATACAACTGAAACAAGACTTATCCAAACACTGACAACAACTTTGACAGTAGGGTTTCTGGGCTCCTGACCAAGAACACGAACACAACAACTAGCTAAAACAAACCCAGAACAGCAACAAACCTCGCTTGACCAAACAAAGAAGAAGATTCAGGTCCCGGCAACAGAACCAACTGATGCTGCCAAGCAAATTTGATTGCACAAGAACTGAAAATGAAGATACTCCGGTTGTCCTCCTTGAATGGTCTCCTGCACATGCACACACGTGAACTAAGCCGAGGGTGGCTCCGACAAGACCCCTCCGGCGTGAGAGTAAGATTACTTAATCACAACAGGTAAACAACGATGGAGGTTTTCTAGAGAGAGAGAGAGAGCTTAGAGAGTAGTGAGAGAAACGTACCTATAAATGACACTATTCTTCCTGTTTTATACCCCCATGCCCCCATATGCCTTGCACATGGGGGACACTTGTCAATTATCCACTTAGGGTCTCAACCAACTCCAAAGTTAGTGGAATTATACTATTCAACCTGTCACATCACCTCTCAATGACAGTTAGGGTAGAACTTAAGGGCGCCAACCTGAACGACACCCTGAAGCCCTCAAATACGCAAGTCGCCCAGGCGACAACCAAAGGTAAGGCGACAATCCTTAGGTCGCCATCAACCTCAACCTTCTAATAAGCGAGATCCCCGCCTTTTATATCCCATTACCTGGAGTCATCAACAGACAAGTTATGCTTCTCACTTGGTCTTACCTCTTACTTAGCCTTACTCTCACGCGCCGTCTTGCCTATGTCGCGCATAATCACGTATGTCACCCCAACCACGCATGTCGCTTCATCGCTCTGGGCCTGCCTGTGATACACATATTGAACATATTTGGCCAATTTCTCTCTATTGGACCTAATTTTACTGTTCAGACCCAAACATATTTTTCACAATCACATCAGCTTGATTCAACGAATCAAAATATCCTCCTCAATCAGGTAGCTAAACTTTGCTATTTTGGATATATCAATATTTTTATAAAATACTATAGATAGAGTATGTGTATATATCTATATTTATATAAAAATAAATTGTTATATTTTATAAATTACATATATACAGTTATACACTATCAAAGTGAAAGTACAAAAAAATATTTAATATTGAAATCATATTCGAGCTCCATGCATAAATATTCCAAATGTAAATAGCTCTCTTTCAATAAAATTACACATATATTTTTAAGAGACGATATGAATGCCCCTCGCCCCTCACGTGACATGTACATGTTTGTTTCTGTCAAAATTTCTAACATTCATCAGAAATAGGGTGCAAAGTGATACAAATTCACATGTGGGATGGACAAATGGTAATACAAAATTAATCAAGGGCACAAATAGTGACTTAGTGTATACTTTGGGGGTAAGGAAAACGCAGAGAGCTACGATCCAAGTGCTATCGATTCAAACATGAATCTTTTCTCAAATAATTCATTTTTTAATAAATATTTTCTAAAATGACAATTCTTTCAAATTGTTTGTCAAAAGACCAATTTTTTTTTTTTTTTAACTCGCTACTAGATGTAGCGAGTTTATATTTTTCTCGCTCAAACTCGCTACTCCAAGTAACGAATTTAAATTTTCTCAATTTTATGTCGTTGTCATTGTCATCTTCATCCAAGTTTTTCATCCTTCAATTTCGTCATTGTAAGTATTGATCAACATTCAAGCTTTTTCTTTCTCCATTGTGCTTTATTTTGCTTTGATTTTAGTCATTGTTTTCTTGAAAATTAGAGTTTATTCAAAAATAGGATAGTTGAAATTGAGACAATTTAGGGATTTTGAACTCAATTTGTGGTCAATAGTAATCATTTGGTTAATTGTGTTATCATTGAATAAAATATATTAAAATCATTAGGGTTTTTTCTTGAAAATTAGTGTTGTTATTGAAATAGACAAAAGTTGAAATTTTGAACTCATTTGTTGGTAAAGTGATATAATTTGGTTGATTGTGTTATCATACATGTATGAAAATATATTAACATTGTTGTACTTTCTTTGTTTGAAAAAATTATGAGTTTTAGGAGTAATATGTTAGTATATTTTATGCATTTATTTGATTTCATGTATTTATTTGATTTTAAAATGGGGTTTCTTTTGTTGAAACAAATTGATACCTTCATTGATCCTGGGCCTTTCGATAACTCTATTTTTACTTCACATAAGAACCATAGAACTCGATATATTTGGGCAAGACAGCAAGTTGCCAGTCCGCTTTCATTTCGGCCTCCTTGCTAGATAGATTAACTCCAACGATACTCATGAGGTTAGGAGAGAGTGGCTTTATGGGTGTACATTATATTGGTAAAATTAAGTATGATTACGGGTTGCTGAAAGCATTGATTGAGAGATGGCGTCTGGAGACCCATTCGTTCCACCTCCCGGTTAGTGAGATGACTATTACCCTAGAGGATATCGGCATGATTTTCGGGTTGCCGATTGATGGGGATGATGTTACTGATGCTGACATCCCAGTAGTTTCAGACTGACGGGTATTATGTCACGATCTTTTAGGCGCTGTCCCACCTCCCGGAGATATTGATGGGAGTAGTCTCAAGCTTAAGTGGATTACGACTCAGTTTCCACATTTCCATGACCTTTCTGATGATTCCCCCAAAGACGTTTTTGATATGTATACACGGGCTTATATCATATTAGCCCTGAGGTCTACTGTGATGCCTGATCGTATGAACAACAATGTCAAGTTGTACTATTTGCCACTGCTTAGAGAGATTCTGAGGATCTGGATTTATAGTTGGGGTAGTGCTTCGTTGGCTTTTCTATATTGGGAGCTTTGTAGTCCGACTAACCCTGAGGTGGATTTCTCAATGTTTCGCAGCTATGGTTATCTCATTTTAATGTGCATTAAGTTGTTGGATTTAATTTTGATTTCAAATTATCGGCATTATGTATAGTATTTGATATATATTTTATTGATATAGATTTGGGCATTGTACGCAGCCGGGAATTCGAAGGCGAAATGATGATCTGGCACAAGGTGACATGCCAATGGGATGCAGGTATACATATATCATACTTTATTTTCTCGTCACTATAGTTTTTTCAACTGTTTCTTATAATATTTCTTTTTATGAAATTTCGGGTGGACCGGACCATTGTATCCCAAGAAGGCTACTACACATAATCTGTGAGGCTATCGTTATCAGCTGGCCAAGCTCACCGATAATCAGGTGGTGTGGCATCCTTATAGAGATCGGCAAGCTCCGGCTTACTGCTATCAGGGACATGCCATATGGATGTCGCGGGTGCCTCTGATATGTTTCGAGAGGATAAAGTGGCATTTGACGGATCGTGTTTTGAGGCAGTTTGGCATACTATAGGGGGTCCCGGAACCTTGCGACACAGGGAAGGACTTGTACAGAGTTGAAAAGCGTGGAAATAATCTTTGGTTTGGAGTGATCGCCATCAGCAATATATTGCACTTTGGGGACACCCGCGGAACTTAGTGGTTGTGAGGGTCCCAGGCTATCACGTTATGCATTACACTGATCCATATATGAAATGGTTTCAGAGCATAAGTGCATGTTTGCGCATAACCTAATTCATATAGAAGACGCTGGATACCGGTCGGCCGTGTCTGCAACGAACTGAGATGCGGAGGCTGATTAGACATACGCTCTCACATATCAAGGAGCAGCAACGACTTGAGGCTGCAGCACCTCCAGCACTAGTTGATCGCGTACAAGGGGTGGAACCTTGATAGAGTCGGGTGAGACGTCGTGCACAACCACAACCATAAATGAACTTGCATAACGAGTCAGATGAGGAGCCTCGCATCGAGCCTGAGCCTGAGACCTAACACGATGGACTTTTTTGTTATCCTTCATAGTGGGGAGCTACTCAGATCGAGGAGCCAGACGAGAGGATGAGACAAGAGGTTGAGGAGGGTGTTTATTCAAGATTTTACCCTTGCCATGGCCCGATGCCACCGAGTCAAGGTAGTGGGGTTAATAATGATGATGATGATTTTGTTAACCCTCCACCTAGGACTTTTCACACGTCGGTATATTCGGGAAGTGGCTTTATGGTTCCTTTATCTACCTCACGAGCTAATATTCCACCATTTTCCGACCCGTCTGCGACTTCACCCAGTGAGGCACGTCTTACATAAGCTCAACGGGAGGAATTGATTAGAAGAGGGTATCGGGAGCGGCATTCGACAAAGAAGTTCACCCCAGCTGCCTATGATAGAAAATATGAAAGGAGAAATAAGTGAAAACTTTATTTTTATTTAGTTGTAACAACACATTTATATTTAGTTGCTTATTAGTACACTTTGTAATAAAACATTTACATTACTATTTTTTGGATGTTGATTGGAGTCTGTAGTACAGTTTGGGATATTGTTTTGAGGCTGTAGTACAGTTTGGTATATTGGTTTGAGGCTTTAGTACATGTTGGGATGTTTGTTGTATTGATTTTTTTGTGTAGGTGACATTACAATAGTTTGTTGCTGTTATAGAGTTCACTGGAGGTGAACTCGCTACACTATGTAGGGATTTCACCAAACTCGCTACATGGTGTAACGAGTTCACCTCCAGTGAACTTCACACCAGCAACAAACTGCTAAAAAGACAGAAACTGAACACAATCTGTAAAAAAAATCAAAACAAACATAATTTAAAAACAAAAAAACAACACAAATTGTAAGTAAAACAACAAAAAATGAATAAACAATCAAACTTATATCTAAGTCATATACAAACTAAATTCAAATGAAATACAAATTAAATACAACAACTTAAATATAAATTACATGAAAAACATTCTACTCCCCATTGTTTGGGCATTTACGACGATTGTGCCCTTCTTGTTTGCATGTTGAACACTGAGTCTTTCGTTTATCTGTTTGAAAGTCCATACAGTTTCGAAAGAGTCTTGATCTAGACCGTCCGAACTTCGTAGAACTTCGAAGGTGGGGATTAGGGAAAAAACGTGGCACCAAACCATCCACATCTCAATAGTCCTCATGGTGGATTGGTTCAAATGTTCCCTTCAATGTCTTGTAGTATTCCCTAATAGTGTAAAATGGAGAAACGAAAGAACGACCGTCAAGATGTTGTGCTTGGCAACATGCAATAAGATGGGAACAAGGCATGTGATATGTAACCCATTTACCACATGTGCAGGTACGCTCATTAAATCAGACAATATTTCCACCTTTATCACTCTGACGTGCGGTTGTCACTTGATACACCTCCATCTCATGAGTGTTGAACCTCCTAACCTGATGTGTCATACCTTTCTTACTATTCTTCAGGTATAGGTAATGAACTTTCTGGCTGAAATGGTGTAGGGGATTGATGTTTGGGTTATCAGAATTACCTCCTAAGGCATTAAGTGAAAACTCATGTCTTACTTGAAAGTACTCCACGCAATGGTAAAAGGCTGTCTCAATAATTATTGTTTTTGGTATCCAATGGGCTCCTTTCATTATACAATTGAAAACCTCATACATGTTAGTAGTCATAATGCCATATATGTAACCATCATGCGCCAATGTCCATTTTTTGGCATCTAAATTCATAAACCATCTAATTGTCTCAGGTTAATTAAACGAATACTCTCTAAGGTAGATTTCAATTTTCTATCTTGACTTGCTTTAAGCGCTCTCTAAAACAGATACTTCAAACCTTCCCCTATATGCTTATCCAAGAAATTTGCTCGCATATGTCTCAAGCTATATCGATGGTGCACATTTGGCCACCATGTATCTTTCGGTATAGTCTTAAGATTGCCGTGATGATGGTCAGATATCAAGCATACTTCACGACTCTTTATAATATGTCTACAAACAAGATATAAGAACCAACGCCAGTTCGCGCAGTCTTTTTTTTTTTCAACAACAGCAAATACAAGAGGAAGTATAATGTCTTGGGCGTCAACAGTCATGACAATCAGTATTATCCCTTTATATCTACCATGAAGGAATGTTCCATCAACAAAAATGACAAGCCGACAATGAGAGAAAGCTTCGATGCAAGACCCAAATGCCCAATTCACCTGTTGAAACATGTGTAATTCACCGGCACGAAGAGGAGGATGAGAATACTCAACAATTGTTCTGCGGTCGTATTTTTGGATAGTTTCTAGGACGCGGGGTAACCTTATATAAGATTCCTCCCAATCTTCAAAAACCTCTGCAATGCCCTTTTATTTTCCACACCATGCCTTCTTATAGGTAATTTCCTTGCCGTACATTTGACTAATGTGTGCAATAATAACAACAACCTTGACACCTGAGTCCTTCTTAATAAGAAGAACTACTTGTCGACCAATAAACTTCGCATCTAGGTTAGGGTGATCTTGACATTCTCCATAATATAAGCAACAATGAGGACCCTTGTACTTGGTCACTTCCCAATAGTCTTCTTCCTACTCACACGAACATAAAAATTGCATGAAAACTTTTTCAATAGACATTCTATTGCCTATGTATGAGTTGTGCTCTTTCTTACCCTAAACTGGCAATTGATTCTAATATGGTACCTTTTAATTTCAAATTGCACATCGTTCTTGTCAGAAAAGTGTATCCCTTTAGCGATTTCATCTTTCTCTGGATCCCAAACTGGAAAACTGGGTTGATTATGATAATCAATGAAGCCTTCTTTTTGTCGAGCAATATCACCAATATTACTATAAAAAGGATAATCTGCTTTCTCATACCTTCGATTTTCCGGTGCTTCATAATGAACCAAATGTGTTTCCACGTCATCATCAATCGGCCCATCATCACCCTATCCCAAATCTACATCAGAATCACTACTACCCTCTTGATATTCATCATCTAGCATTGCATCTACATCTGTGTCTTCTTCTTCTTCTTCATAATCTACATCGTCTTCAGAATTATCATCATCAACTGGATCATTTGGGCATGCCATGTTACCATAATTTGATGTTTGAGTTGATACAAGTGATTGTGTACTTGGATCAATCTCTGCATCACGGTTACAAATTGGTGAATTCCCATAAAAGGTCTCTGTAATATGTGCACAATGTCGATTTTCAATCAATTTTACGACCACATACAACTGCAAATTACTCATCTCCCCAAATTTAGCAAAAACATCGAACATAATATCCATACCCGCATCATCTTCAATACAAAAAGGAAAGTACTCACTAATCCCGCTATCAAAGGAATGAGGATATCTATAAATAACTTCCAAATCATATTATGTCCGATCTATGCCCATCCTTTTATATAACTCATCAATCAATTCATTGTATCTCCATCTACAATGACTCCTAATTGCACATTTCGGCCCTTTCTGAAAATGAGGACCTTAAAATGGCTGTTCATCATCACCTCCCCAATAACACATGAAAATGAGTGAACTCCCGTTCATCTTTAACCCTCCATTACAAAATTAAAATGCTAATACCTTCAAAACCCTAATTTTAACATTTATATCTATAATGTACTAAAACACAATAAAAAACTTAAATTTATATACTCCCTCCGTCCCAATAAAAGCTTCACTAATTACCCAAAAGGGCGTCCCGTTAGAAGCTTCACCTTTCCTTTTTTGGCAAAGAATCTTTACTATTTCCTCCACTCATTCTCTCTCCTACATTATTTTAATACTCACAACACCATTATAATTTACTATTTCCTCCACTAATTCTCTCTCCTATTTTCAAATTACACTCACAACATTTTTTTCCCCTCCCATTTTCATAATTTGCGTGTTCACCCAAAAGGGTGAAGCACTTATTGGGACGGAGGGAGTATCTAAACACAAGTGAAGACAATAATTAAAATGATATTGATTAACCTTGATTCTTAGTCTTCAACAATTTTGAAATAAAAGGATGTGAAAATTTGAATTTTTTCTTCAACAATTTTGGATTTGTTGAAGTTTGGATATGAAACATATGAACCCCCAATCTGCAAACCTTATATATTTCTCGCTTAAACTCGCTACACCAAGTAGCGAGTTCCCCTTTAAAATCGCTACACCAAGTAGCGATTTCTCTAACCTTAATTACGTTAACAACGTTAATTATACTAAACTCGCTACTTCAAGTAGCGAGTTTCAACGAGAGAATTTTTAAACTCGCTACATGGTATAGCGATTTCCAAAAAAATAGTCATTCTAGTTAATAGTTTCAAAGATTTGTTATTTGGGATTTATTATTTTTAAAAAATGAATTATTTGAGAAACGTTTCTAAATTTTTTTACGAATGAATGAAGTAGTATTATTTTTCTAAAATATTCATTGGGACGAAGGAAGTAATATTCATTTTTTGGACAAAAAGAGTAGTATTATTTTTTTTAGTTATTTAATATTCATTTTTTGGACAAAAAGAGTAGTATTTTTTTAGTTATTTAATATTCATTTTTTGGACAAAAAGAATAGTATTATTTTTTAGTTATTCATTTTGGACGAAAATAATATTTATTTTTGAAATGAGGGAAATAGTTTTTTTAAAAAGTAGATTTCTTTTAAATATTTATTTTGAGACACTCCCTATTAATTTGATATAATCTTCGTATCAAAACGATTGTTTTGCGATGAGGTGGGACGGAAAAGTATACTTTTTGTAAAACCTACCGAAATCGCTAAGTAGCGATTTTAATTTTATTTTATTTTTTGATTTTTTTCATAAATATCAATATTCTTCTTCCTCTTCTCTCTTCTACTCAAACACTTAGTTTTTTTTTTTTTGTGTGTGTGTGTGTGTTTTACGGTCTGTAACCCGGCATAGTGTAGATCTGTTTCGTTTCTCCATATTCATTAACGCCTAAAATCGCTACATGGTGGTGTAGCGAGTTCGTTAATAACATAATTAGTTTATTTACGCCCATTCCCTAATTGATTTACTTATTAAAATTGCTACTTTGTGTAGCGAGTTTTAACGAATAAATTTATAAACTCGCTACATCAAGTAATGAGTTTCAAAAAGTTGATCATTTTGGAAAATAGTTTCAAAGGTTGGTTATTTTGAGAATTAATATATAAAAAAGGAATTAATTGAGAAAAAAATTCCAAAATTAATGTTAACGTCTTCGTCCCATAATAAATATTTTCTATTATAATTTTAGGACAATTTTTTAATGGAGAATATATATTTTGGCGAAGGAAGTAGTATTCATTTTTTGAAAAAAAAAAGTATTATTATATGTTTAGTTATTCATTTTGGAAGAAACTACTATTCATTTTTTGAAATAAAGAAAATGGATTTTATTAAAGAAGTATATATTTTTTATAATAATTATTTTGAGAGAGAAAAAATAATATTCCTTCTTAATTTCATCAAGACGTAATTCTAGCATCAAAATGATTGTTTTGTAATTTGAAGTGAGACTGGTATGTATTTTTTTTATAAATGAAGGTAGTTGCGTTGAATTGAAATCGCTACTTCATCGCTACTTTATGTATCGATTTTAGGTTTTAGTAGCGAGTTTTGAAAAAAAATGATATTTTTGGTAAATACTCCCTTTGTCTCATTTCATGGTTCACATTTTTTTCAAATCACGCAAATTAAGGAAATAGATGGGAAGAAAAAATGTTGTGAGAGTAAAAGTAAAATAGGAGAGAGAATGAGTGGAGAAAATAGTAAATTTGAAAAGTGTTGTGAGTATAATAGTGAAATAGGAGAGAGAATTAGTGGGTGGAATAGTAAAGATTCTTTGCCATTTTAGAAAAGGTGAAGCTTTTAACGTGACATCCATTTTGACAAAAAGTGAAGCTTGAAATGGGACGGAGGGAGTAGTTTGGAAGGATTGTCATTTTTGAGAAATACTCCCTCCGTCCCAGACCAAGGGTCCTCGGGGGGGATTTCACGATTCTTAAGAAATTTTTTTAAAGTGGGTAGAAAATTTTAGGAAAGAGAATGTAAAAGTTAAATGTGTGGTAGGGAATAGGAGAGAGAATGTAAAAGTTAAATGTGTGGTAGGGAATAAGAGAGAGAATGTAAAAGTTAATAATATTTAATAGGAGAGAGAATGAGTGGGAGGAATAGTAATGGTTTTTTTGTAAATATATGGAGATGATAAGGGTATAAATATATGAAAAACTTTCCATTTAAGGAAAGGGACTCTTGGACTGGGACGAACCAAAAAGGAAAGTAGGAATCTTGGTCTGGGAAGGAGGGAGTATTTTTTTTTAAATGAATTATTTGAAAAAAAATTCTTCAAACAGCGCCTAAAATAATTCAAATTAGGTCTCCTCCTCCTCCACCCAAATTCCTGAACTTCGACGACTCATTTCCAACTGTCTAGCCATCAATGGCGAACTCCAACCTTCACAAAAACCTCTTTTCCTCACTGATCTCCGACATCAAATCGTACACAGGCAAAGATCCTATTCTTCCTTGGCTCCGGTAAGTCCCCAAAGCACAATCCGACTATCTACTTTATATTCTTCCTTTCCCGAATTCACACATTTACTGCGTGTATTTCCTTTCTCTGCGTGCATTGATTTTGCAGTGGGATTCGCAAAATTACGGAGGCGCTTCCTCCTCAGCTTCTCAAAGAGAAACTTCCTCGGTTTCTGCAGAAATGCATCCAGACCTTCGAGAACGACCGCCGTTACTCCAATGACTTACGCTACCTTCGTGTCTGGTTGGAATTGGTGATTTCCCTTTACCCATTTTGATTTTTTCTTGATGCTAAGTTCGAAAATTGTTTGAAGTAATGGTAATGGTAAGTAGTACTATTCAATAATTTGAAACGATATGTTTCCAGCCGATTTCTTATATGACACATTGATAATTTGAGGATGATATGTAAATCTGGAGTCTAAGTTAGGACAATTATTTTCCTCAATGCTATTTCTAAGAAGCTATCTTGGAGCAACAAGTAATGATTCAAAGTCCCTTCTTTGCATAAGGCTAGCTTAATTGAATTGGATTTATAGGTTAAACAAATTGGGTAGTGAATGTGAAAAATGGGCTCATTTTTCTAATATAAGAAGTTATGTACTCCCTCAGTCCCAAGATGATCTTCCCACATTTTTAGTTGTCAATACGATGGGACTTTGAGCAACAAATTTAGGTTAAATTAATAATCCTAATGAAAATTTAAAACTTGTTATTGATACACCATTATAAATACTATCAATAATAATTCGTAGATGTTCATTTGGATAATTATATTAACTAAAATTATTGCTCTTCGTGTTGAAAAAAAAAAAGTAGGAAGATCATTTTGGGACGGAGGGAGTGTGTCCTTAGTAGCCCTGAAATCCATCAACCAAATGTTGGTGAAGCTCACATGGGTGTTTTCATATTCTTTTTATTTTTTACAGATGGATTTCGTTGATGATCCTGGAGCTCTTCTTGGGACCATGAAAGCTAATCACATTGGGGACAGGAAGTCACTGTTTTATCAAGCATATGCCCTTTACTATGAGAAGATGAAGAAGTTTGAGGAGGCTGATAAGATGTACCATTTAGGTGTGCAGAAGTAAGTATTTCTTAATCAGAAATATGTTATATTGTTTGGGGCATGGACTTGTAAGATACTGCAATTAAATAGTGGCATTTGCGAACACTTTTTTAAAGCTAGTAATGCTGCTGGTTGTTATTGGTTCAGCTTTTTGTCTCTACTTGGTGAAATCTCATTTACTGCAATGTGATGTGAATGCTTAGATGCTGCATGCATTTTAATATGAACTAAGAAATGATGAGGCAGAAACACAGATGAATGCCTGCAGAAGACTGCTATTTTCCATGGAAGAAATTTCATTCCGTACTTTTCTTGTATGGCTGTTCCTGTTTTAACTTCATGGATCCCTTTCTGTTGACACCAATTTGTTTGGAAGTGCGATTAACACTTTAATTTTCAACTGAGGTCCTCCACAGTACAGTTTGTGATAAATTTAGCAAAAGAAAAATAAAGTACCGATGGAGTGTTGCAGTTGAAAAGTGGAATGATTATTGCCATTTCAAATCTGTATCCCCCTAGCTAATTATATGGGTAGCCCATCAGCTGCACTGTAAGCTGATGAATTTTTCTATTGAATGATTATTGCCATTTATATCTTAATATACTCCTACTCTGACATGATTCCTCCTTTATCAAACATTCTACAGCCTTGCAGAGCCTGCAGATGAGTTGCAAAAATCATATGAGCAATTCCTCCAACGTTGGCAGCGCCATAAAAGCAAGAGAATTCAGGTTGTTTTGTTTATGTTCTGTATTGATTTTTCCCCCTTTGGTAAGGTTTTCATTATCTAACAACTGGCATATGACATACAGCGCCAGTCTTGGAGAACTGCAAATCCTATGGACAAAAATGATGTTAAAGGTAACAGCGAGAATGTAAGAAGTACCGGTGGGGCTACACAGAGCTCACTTAAGGAATCTGTACCTGAAACACGAGCAGCTCTAAAGGATAAAAAGGTCTTGGCACAGAATATGGAGAGTGAGATAGTAATGAGGGAATGTAAAGATAACAGAGGTTCGGGATATTTTGGACCCAAAAGTTGCCTCAAGAAGCAAGGTAGGCTTGAAGCAGAATCAGAAGATGCACGCCATCGTGCTCTAGCAGAGCCCACAATAAACACAAAGGAGGCCATAAATGCCATTAATAGTATGTTTCGAGAGCCTTTGGAGACGTCACTGGTAGATAAGGGGAATGTTGTCAAGTCTAAAGTAGAAAATGCATGCCATCATGGTCTAGTGGAGCCTACAGTCAACATGAAAGAAGCCATGGATGCCATTAATAGTATGTTCAAAGAGCCTTTAGAGACATCATCACTTGTTGGGAGGAATTCATATAGAAGCAAGCCAAAAGCTGATCATAGTGTAGAAAAAGGGTTTGAGGTGTTTGTTGATGAAAACTTGGATAATGGGGTTGGAGCATCACAGCAAAACGTAGGAAAAGGTTTTTCTGCAAATCATCAGCCTCGTGACGAACCATTTCAAATATTTATTGATGATGAAGAGACCTGCGAGAGGAAAGTGATAACCCAAGATAAAGAGAAGCGTGAACATAAACATGCTCCAAAAGTGAGAGACAGCTCATTTGTGTTTCTGAAGCCAAAGGACCTAGATGTGGAGAGACCACCGCAAGCAAGATTTAGAGAGGATACAGCTTTCCGGTTTGTGGGGTCCATGATTTCTGATGAGCCAAAGGTAGAAAATGCATGTCACCATGGCCTAGTGGAGCCTACAGTTAACTTGAAGGAGGCTATGGATGATATAAATAGCATGTTTGGAGAGCCAATAGAATTTGCTAGAAAAAGAAGACCAAAGAAGCAAGAGAAAGCATTGGATGTGGATAAACATTGCGGCACGTTTTTGATACTTCCCGATGATGACTTGGATTCGAGACAAGGAAAGCCACAGCCAACTTCTTCTTCCTCCAGAAATGAAAATGATCTGTTTGAGCAAACTATTTGTACGAAGGAGGCAATGGATGAAATAAATAAGATGTTTGGAATGCCGTTGGACTTCTGAGTGGTAAGTGCTATTTTCCCTTTGATAAAGTTGCTTTTCATTGTCATTTTGGTATGTTATTGTTGGTTGGAGCCTGTAGGTATTTGAAGCATAAACCTTTCTTGATAATGATTGCCTATGTATGTTTTCACCTTTCTTAAAGGAAAATGATAAAGATCCAAACTTTTTATCAAATTTAGACAGATAATTTGGATCCCTAATTCTATTTCTTCATAAATAGGAACTCTGTGTGTGTGTGTGTGTGTGAGAGAGAGAGAGAGAGCTGAATGTAGAGATTGTTGTACTCCATAAAGAAATTTCCTGAAATTTATAGGAAAATGGTACAAAAGCACTACTACATTAAGACAGATTAGACAACAAATGAACAGTTAGCCGAAAACAAAGAAAGGTGAACTTGTACATCATAAGTAAGGACAAAGATGACTAGATTAGTATTTAGAAGTGCAATTAGCAGGACGGAAAGCCAAGGGACCCGCAGCGTAGATAACAGCCTCATAATCTTTACCATACAATCTCTTGTTCTCATAACGTAACGAAGCCCCATTGAGTGCATCATTGACATTAGTAAGAAGGTTACAGTTTTCAAGAGATGAAGAAACCAGTTTGACATGGCAGGAATGGAGCGGATGGTCCAATATATAATGACTCATCTGAAAATCTTTAAGCTGTGCATAGAAATACCCATTTGAATCAGTTTCAAATACCTTGTAAAAGCTGATACGGTTTTTGTGGTTTTTACAGATAACGCTGATTTTGGCTGCTGGAATTGGCTCAGCACCGGTAAGAGACCAGGTACCGTAGCTCTGGCAGCTCTGGCAGTAGATTTTGCCTTCTACTACAACATTGATGTGTTGGTCTGGTTTGGAGGGAGTTTCGTTAGAGGCGAACGCTAGAGGGAGGAGAAGGAATGTGACAAGGAATATGAGGGGAGTGGTTGCCATTTTCTATTCTCGGAGGGGGTGTTTTAGATGATTGTTTGTGGGATGGAGGAGGTTGTGTTGAGGGTGGTGTATATATAGGTTATTGTTGTGTGAGACTTTGTGGTAGACGTTGGGGCTATTATGACTGGTTTGGGTTTGGGAAATGTTTGGTGAACGTGAAGGTCACCACTTTTGAGTTGGGTATTGTTAAATGTTTTTTTTTTTGGTTTTGTGCCATTGAAAAAAGGCATTTTTCTCAGTCACGTCTTATGGAAGGAATATAATGTTAAACTATTTGAATTTTAATTGTTGAGCATACTCCCTCCATCCCACAACAACTGATACCAAAATTTTGGGTACACATATTAAGGAAAAGTAAGAGAGAGAAAAAATGGAAGAAAATATTGTGAGTATGAAAAATTAAATAGGAAAGAGAATGAGTGGGAGGAATAGTTAGGAGAGAGAATATTGTGAGTGTAAAAGTAAAATAGGAGAGAAAATGAGTGGGGAAAATAGTAAAGATTCCCTTTCATAGTATCAATTGGTGTGAGACGGACCAAAAAGAAAATAAATATCAATTGGTGTGAGACGGAGGGAGTATAAGTTAATTCTGATCGTTCACCAAATCAAGTGCGGGCCTAAATCCCTTTGATTCGAGCAAGAAGAGAAGCTAATGCATGTTTGCGACTTGATCATGTCTTACAACTAAACAAAATGGATCCAAAATATGTTGGCCTGCAGAGATTAGTCATGTTTTTTTTTTTCAAAGCATTTAAATTGCAACACTGGGAAGGCCAAGACCTATGCCACCGAAAAGCCAAAGAGTCGTATTAGCGTAACTTAGTCCCCGTTTGTTTCACCGTAAAACATTTTTCGGAAAATGTTTTTCGTAAAATAACTCATTTTTCGTTGTTTGGTTGTTTAACGCAAACACCATAAAACATTTTCCGTTGTTTGGTTGTTTTCCGATAATAATAATTAAAAAATACTAATAATAAAAATAAAATAATAATAATAAAATAAAATAATAAAATAAAATAAAATAAAATAAAATAAAATAAAATAAAATAAAATAAAATAAAATGAAATGAAATGAAATGAAATGAAATGAAATGAAATGAAATGAAATGAAATGAAATGAAATGAAATGAAATGAAATTAAATTAAATAAAATAAAATAAAATAAAATAAAATAAAATAAAATAAAATAAAATAAAATAAAATAAAATAAAATAAAATAAAACAAAACAAAACAAAACAAAAGAAAATAAAATAAAATAAAATAAAATAAAATAAAATAAAATAAAATAAAATAAAATAAAATAATGATAATAATAATGATAATAATGATAATAATAATAATAATAATAATAATAATAATAATAATAATAATAGTAATAATAGTAATAGTAATAATAGTAATAGTAATAGTAATAGTAATAGTAATAGTAATAGTAAAACATTTTCCTTACCAAACACCCGAAAATATTTTACTCCCCGAGTAAAACATTTTCCGAAAAACATCTTCTTTTACAGGAAAATATTTTTCGAAATATATTTTACGTCGAAACAAACGGATTAGGTTTCAGTTTCATTCGTCCCATAATAATAATAATTATAGTTGACTCAACAAAAATTATTTTAAAAATTAATCATTAATTATTTTTGTATTTTAATTCTACTCGTACCATAATAAAATTTTACTAAAACTTACTACTCTCTTTGTTCCCAATATAATGTTTATTTTTCATTTTAGTAAAATTTTTAAAAAATCAACCTTCTGTAAATTTTAATAACTAAGGTGTATGAAAATTTTTGTTATCTAATTTTTACACTATTAAAAACTGCAAGTATATATGAATAGTGAAAAAAAGACAGCTTTTTTGTAAAAGAAAAGTCATTCATTTTAAACAATTATTTATTCGTGATCATTCATTTTGGGATAAGTTTTCTATGAATCAGGCAACAAAAGGACAAATTCAAAACAAAAAAAGGAAGAAGAAAATATAAAATAAGAAAAAAAAAATAAAGGACAAGTTTGCTGGGTCATTATAATGATGTTACAAATGATCATTGACTTTTCTTGCAACTTGCATTTAAATGGAAAAATCAAAGGAAAACTATTCACTTTAATAGTTTGGAGATGGAAGTGTTTTTGTTGACATGGAAAAGAGATTAAATACCCAAAGTCACAATTGGAAATAATTAATTCACAAGTATATATAATCTATATATATATGTGTGTGTGCCTTTGTTCTGCAACTTCAAGCAGAAAACAAGAACAAATAACATTCACCTACTAGTTATGCACATCTACCATGTAACTAAATACCTTCTTTTCGAGTTCTTGTCGCCCGAGAAAAAAAAACTTCCATTCCGTCATAATTACAAAATCAGGCTGCTTCGGTTGACATAATCTCTAGCTCTGCCCACCAAAGCGGAGAAATTTTCGGTACAGCTCCATCAGGTCCTATAGCTGTTATCTCTCTAAGTCTTGCACTTACTTCTCTCATCCTCGGCCTTCTATGGGGCTCAGGATGAACACACGATCTTATCACTTCACCAATCCGTTCAATCTGCTCTGCATGAAATGATCTTAGTGTGGGGTCCACCATTTGGTTGAACGGCCGGTCCTCTTTCAAATAGTCTGACGCCCAATCATCCAGTGAGTCGGTGTCCACGGTATAAGGAAATCTGCCAGTTATAATTTCATATAGTATGACACCGAAGCTATAAATATTACTTTCTTGGTTTAATTCCGCTCTGGTTGCAGTTGACTCGTTTCGGAGACAAAAATCTGATATCTTGGCTGCGTAGTCTTCGGTTAGGCTTATAGATGAAGAATCTAGATTCTTGTGGGCTATGGGTGGTGATAATTGGTGCATGTGTTCAAGACAGTATGCCATGCCCATGGCAATCCTCATCCGCATTATCCAGTCCAAGTGCTCTGATTCTCTTACTGCAGGATTTGCCAGAACTGAATTTTAAGCTACTTAATAAATGAGGACGAGTAAATCTTCATTGTTTTTTCTATTTCATAAACATAAAATTTTAGGAAATTTGTGACTACAAAATTAAGGATATACTCCCTCCGTCCCATAAAGATGTTCCCATTTGCCCTTTCGTTTGTTCCAAAAAGATGGTCGTATTTCCAAAATTGTTAGGTTAGAAAGATTGACTTCCGATAATGCCAACTAGGGAAGAAGCGGAAGAGAGGAGTAATGGAGTAATTAGTAAGCCTCATTAAGGGCAGTGATGAAAATGAAAATAGGTTGTTAAAATGCTTGAATAATGAAATGGGGACTATCATGATGGGACGGAGGGAGTATTTTGAGTTCTAGGATAGAGCATGGAAAAGGAAAAATGTCTGAGAAAGCACATCAAGTGATACAAGCATCTTCATGAAGCCAAAACTAACTGTAAATGAAAATATTACGTAAAAGATGGGATCAATACTCACTGTGTAAATGCTCGAAGAGTGTTCCATTAGGAGCATACTCGAAGACTATCATTCTTGTAAAGGGCACCTCCTCCACACAATACCCCAGAAGGTTCACAAAATTCTTGTGGTTTACTTTTGATAGCGTATCAATCTGAAGACATTGCGAAAATAAATAAATGAACATTGGAACGAATTAACTGAATTAGAATTAAGGATAAAGCAAGGAATACATTTAGAAAGTCAATTACCTTCTTTCTGAACTGGGCTTCTAAATTCTTCGACCATTCCTTGGCAGACTTTGCTGCTACAGAGGCAACAGCTATTTCAACACCACTGGACAACGTCCCTTTATATATTGTCCCTATTGACGAAGAACCAATTACATTGCTGAAATCTTCACAAGCTGTCTCAAGCTCTGATCTTTTTAGCTTTGGTACACCTGTGATGTAGAATAGAAATGTTTTTATTCATACAGATAAAAAGGTACATGAATCATTCTCAGAATCTTCTTCTTGGAACATTATATAATAACTCTTCTCAAGGAATCTTAGAATATAAAAGACAAACATAAATTTTCAGTTGAAAAGAACTATTACCAGTTACGAACGCTTTCTGCAGCTGCCCACTTAATCCAGTAGCCCAAGGCTTTACTGTGGCAACCTTATTGCAACGCCAAAAGAATATGCCAATAACCAAAATGACAAGCAGTGCAGAACCCACAATTGCTGCAGTAACTATAACTGGACGGTGATTTGAACTGGCACTCTGTGTTGCAGAAGGAAGTGGCGAAAGATGTGAAGGTGGAGAATCAACA
The DNA here is from genome assembly GCA_022495995.1 of Adenophora triphylla var. japonica. Taxonomy (NCBI): domain Eukaryota; kingdom Viridiplantae; phylum Streptophyta; class Magnoliopsida; order Asterales; family Campanulaceae; genus Adenophora; species Adenophora triphylla. The sequence goes on along the minus strand of JAFEMH010003461.1, from coordinate 132,455 downwards.
GTAGTGGAAGGAGGGGAAGTGGACTCTTGATTTGATTCAGTTGAGGGTGCAGGAGAAGAGGATGGGGCATCTGTGGACCCAAGATCCGGCGATGGTGATGGTGACGGTGACGGTGATGGTGATGGAAATATTGTCTCTGGTGGTGATGGAACCATAAAATTAGGTCCTCTGGGAACGAATTGTAGCAGTTTCCGGTGAGCAATATCTCCAGTTTGGTGAACCCTCCTGAAAAATACTTAAGAAGCTGTCATCATTCATCAAGCCATAAATATGATAAGCCAGTATAGTTACTCATAATTCACAACAACCAAAATTAGTTAAGTTTTCCGGAAAAAACTAGTCAAAACCCCATAATTTGAAACAGGAGATCCACAAGGAAAAAGGTATCGCAACTTGTGAGATTATAGCTTTATTGAACACAATCTTTCTAGAAAGCAGCAAAAAAGACATACCTTGAAATCAACCGCCTGTTGCAGCAGAATTTTGATCCAGGATTAGAAAGTTGGTTTTGATCTACTTGAGCTTCAGATGACGATTTAAGCTCCAGAATTTCTGGAGAAATGCTACTGAAAAGCTTGTTGTTGTCCAGTAGGCTATAACATTTTCAAACAAGTTATTAAATATTGAAGAGGGGCTAGAGAGCTTGATCAATTATATAAGCTGGTCTTTATTGCTGACTTACAGGATTGTTAGAGAGAGATTGTTTCCAAGGTCAAATGGAAGTGGTCCTCTAAAGTTATTGTATCCCAAATCCAACACCTCCAACTCCTTTAGTTTTCCAATCTTGCCCGGAATAGTACCAGAGAAAGAGTTATTGCGTAAAATTCTGCAAAAAGACATCCCATAAGCAAATCAATAAATGTCCCACAAACAAATTTCTTGACCACAACATGAATGGGGGAACGTTAGAAACTTTACATCACTTGCAACTAGTAAGAAGAAAACCTAATCTTACATAGACTTTATATGTACCAGCTTTCCGAGATCAGGAGGTATTGTTCCTCCAAGACAGAGATTTCCCAGATTCCTGCAATTTAAAGAAATTTGATATATGATTAAGAAGGCTTAATTTTTAGACTACAAAAAATAAAACGCTGAATTAATCAATTTGGGTATACATCAATCTCCTTTATCCCCTCGAAACCCCACCCCAAAAAAGAAAAATAAAATTTGTTAGTCATGCACTCAGTTACTTATGTCAAGGTTGCATTTCTTTTACTAAATCCTCAAAAAAATGAAAAAAAAACCTTTAATGCATTTCCGCAAATAAGATCTCCAACGACCAGATAAATTGATTAAATCGTGATATGGCCATCAGTTTCCTAATCCCAAACCCATACACTTCAGATGAACTTTTTCCATTTCTAATCCTCTCAAACTTTCAACCAATGCACAACATCAATAATAACATAACATGAAATTGATCAAACATCAACAATAAATCATTCGTGCAACTATGCTAATAAGCATCGCAAAATAACAGAAGTTTAACAATCAAATACAAGCATTACTTACAATTCGACAACTTTGCCATCGGAACACTCCACGCCAAACCACAAACAAGGATCAGTAACTCCAACATCATCATTCCAAGTCAATAAAGCTCCATATGGATCATCCAGTACACTCTCTCTAAACCTTAACAACGCAAAACCTGAACACAAGCAGCAACATAAACATATGCACTTGAGCACAAACAAGATCCAATTTTTCCATTGCCTAGATTGATAAATTTGAATTTACCATTCAAGATTTCTTAACCCTTTGCACAAATTACAAATTCAAACTAAACAGCTCGTACCTTCATCATTGAGAGAGAAACACAAACTCAAATTCTGGCACAGCAAACACACAATCAACACAACTACCGCAGAGAATCGGTGTTCCTTAACTCCATTAATCTCGATCATATTCATCGCTACAGGGATGAATCTAAAGCCTAAATTCACTGCCAATCAAATAAGAACAAAATGGACGGCAACGAGTCCGATTATCAAAACCGAGTCAACTCGAAGAACAACACAGCTGGAGTACATAAATGAACACAAATTAACAACAGCTCAGAATTGAACAAGCAAAATACAATTTATAGAGATTAGGTTTAGTTGGCGTGAAGTAATTACGACCAGAAAAGGGGTTGAAAACGCGTAGAGAACAATAAACAAAAAGATAAAGAACAAAATTATTTTGACTTGAAAAAGAAGCAAAAAAAAAGTGGAAAAGTTAGAGAGAGAAAGAGACGTACAGTGAAATGTGTATGTATATACTGTTGGGTATTTACGGCGGAGGAATGATGGGTGTGGAGTGGAGAGATTTGGAGGTTGCCGTCCGGCGAACGGCGTCGGGGCGGAGAAAATTTAGGGGATTGAGATTTTGTGGTGTGTAGGAATTGAAATGAAAATGTAGGTGAGAGTGTTGGACTTGTTGACAAAGTCAGGTGTTGGAGTGGTGGGGCCCACTTCTTTTATATCATCATCTTTGATTTGTAGCTAGCAAGTAGTAGTACATTTAGGCTAGTCTGTTTCTTACATAAAACGTTTTTCGAAAAATATTTTTCAATAAATATTTTTCTATAAAATGTTTTACGGAGGTAAGGCGTAAAATATTTTATGAAGAAAGGGTGTAAAATATTTTCGGGTGTTTGATAAGAAAAATATTTTTTGAAAGGGCGTAAAATGTTTTATTAAAAAAAAAAAATTTTTAATCAATTTTTGTAATCACCCCACCCACCCCCCCCCCGCCTACCCCACCCCACACTCAAAAAAAAAAAAATTATTTTTTTTGTAATCGCCCCACCCACCCACCCCCTGCCTTCCCCACCCCCCACTCCCCCCACCCACCCCCTGCCTACCCCACCTCCCACCCCCCCACCAAAAAAAAAATTATTTTTTTTTGTAACCGCCCCACCCACCCCCTGCCTACCCCACCCCCCACCTACCCCCACCCCCCACCAAAAAAAATTGGGTGGGGGGGTGGGTAGGCAGGGGGTGGGTGGGGCGGTTACAAAAAAAAAAAAAATTTGGGGGGTGGAAGTGGAGTGGGTGGGAGGAGTAAGGGTGAGTGAGTGGAGACGTTTACAAAAAAAAAAAATTGTGAGGGGGGGGGTGGGTGGGGTGTTTACAAAAAAAATAAAAAAAAATAAATTTGTGGGTGGGGGGGGTGGGGGTGGGATAGGCAGGGGGTGGGTGGGGCGTTTACAAAAAAAAATTTGGGGGTGGGGTAGGGGTATTTTTTTTATTTTTTTTTAATTATTATTATTATGTTGTACCTTATGAAATATGAGTTGTACATGAGGGACACCATTTTTCGGAAAATGTTTTACTTAAGACAAGGTCAGTAAGTCGTTTTACTTCGAAAGGGTGTAAAATGTTTTCCGGAAAATGTTTTCTCCATTTTCCGGAAAACAATCAAACAACGGAAAACGAGTTATTTTCCGGAAAATATTTTTCGGGGGCTCAACCAAACGGCGTAAAACGAGTTATTTTCCGAAAAATGTTTTACGGCGAAACAAACGGAGCATTATTAATTAGAGTTTCAAGTAAGTTACGATTTTAACCATTGTAAAATGAATACTCCCTCCGTCTCACAAATATATCAAAAAATTTCTCTTTTGGGCGTCCCACAATAATCTACTCCCTCCGTCCCATAGAACATTGCACATTTACTATTCAGAACGGAAAATAAGGAATGAATATAAATAATGAAAGAAATAGGTAGTGGGAAGGATTAACAAAAAAGTAATACAGTCAACAAAGAACTTCTTGCTTAATTAAAATTTGAAATTACACCCACTTTACACTGATCCCTCCCAAAAAAAAAATCCCTCCAAAAAATTCCCTCCAAATCTCCAATACATAACCTGTACTACTTAGAAATGAAAATTCAAATATTCAAACATTGTTTAAATTAGATACAATCCCTCCTTAATTAGGAGTACTATATAAACACACTGTTATCATTTTTCATTTTGAAATCCCTTCAAAAGTCACTGTTCTGAACAAAACCTTCAAAAGTAACTACAGTCAGCAAGCAAAACCTTCAAACCTTGTCCAAAAACCTTCAAACCTGGAACAAAAATGGCCACCAACCATTATCAAAACTTGGAGAAGAAATATCAAAACTTGTCATTGGAGAAGAAAAATGAAATGGCACAATACTTACTGCAAAATTGGAGAGAAGGAAAGCTGAAACATGGCACAATGGTAAAGGCTGCATCACATTTTGGAGTTTGCCGCAAGACCGTCTACAATGTTTGGACTCGAGCCTTGGCGCAACTGAGGGGAGGTAAGCCCATCAACCTGTCCAACAAGAAAGTAGAAGTAGCAAGACCAAAAAGAGTTTTTTTTGATGAAGAAAAAATTAAGCAAACACCATTCAGTCAGAGAAATACACTCAGAAAATTAGGGGCAGCTATTGGGGTAAGCAAGAGCACAGTTGGGAGATGGAAACATGCGGGTGTGATCAGATCGCATACTAATGCCATTAAGCCTGCTCTATCAACTGAAAACATCTTAGCTAGGTGAAATACGGTCTTGATGCCTTAGAGTTTGATGCTTCAGTTGGGAAACCAAAGTTCAAATGCATGAAACAGGTAATACATGCTGATGAGAAATGGTTTAATATGACAAAATGCAGCCAAAGGTATTACATTTTACCAGGAGAAGAAGAGCCATACAGAGCATGCCAAAGTAAAAAATTTATTACAAAAGTCATGTTCTTTTGTCTTTGTAAGTAGGCCACAATATGAAGAAAATGGTGAGTTGATATTTGATGGCAAAATAGGCATGTGGCCTTTCACAAAAACAGAGGCAGCAAGAAGAAATAGCAGGAACAGACCAGCAGGAACAATGGTCACAAAACCCTTGGAGTCTATCAACAAAGAAGTCACGAAGAACATGTTAATTCAACAAGTAAGAAACAATGTTTTTGTTCCCGGCGGGAACAATGTTTCCGGCTTAAACAATGGCTTTTCTTAATTCTTCTTTTTATGATTTCAGGTTATACACGCTATAAAAGCTAAGTGGCCGGCCAATGCAAGCAAAGAAATTATCATTCATGGGATAATGCACCACCACATATCAAAAATGATGATCAGGACTTAAGAGAAGCGGCAAGTTCAAATGGGTTTAATATACAACTCCATTTCCAACCCTCGCCAACTCTCCTGGATACAAACGTCAATGATCTCGGGTGGTTCCGTTCATTAGATGCGACAAAGAAGAACTTCAATCAACAAATGTTGATGAGTTGGTAAAAACAGTTCTTAACTCTTATGAAAAGTTAAGCCACCGAACTCTAAACAAGCTTTTCATTTCATTACAAAAATGTTTGATTTCCATTATGAAAATGAAAGGTCACAACAACTACCCACTGGGTCATCTTGGGAAGGATCGTTTAGAAAGCCTTGGATTACTCCCAACAGATCTAACAGTAGAGCCAAGTGTGGTAAAAGAATGCATTAGGTATCTTCAAGAAGGTGGTCTCGGATATGAGTATGAAGGCATGATGATAGAGATGGAACAACATCAACTCAACTGTTGAAGTTACAGTCAGCAAAGGGAGATTCAAGTACACTTTTGGTTTTTTGGAAATGGTACTCTTAGAGTTGATCCATGCCAAATTTTGGTGTTTTTTGCTATTGTACTCTCAACTTTATTCATCATTGAGTACTAAAATGCAAAGTTTTTGTGAAAGAAGTTGTACACTCATGTTATGTTCATCACTGTGTACATTTAAATGCTGAAAATGTTTTTGCTTATGAAGTTGTACACTCAGTTATTGTTCATCATTGTGTACACTTATTATTTCTCAGATTTTACTATCATCATAGAAATAATGTTTCCTTTATGTAACCAGTAATGACCAAATCAAATGATTCTTTGTTCTTATCGGTTGACCCACAAAAACCAGCCAAAATATAGAACCAACATCAACCATTTTCAGCATTTTGAACAATCAAAAAAACTTTTTTTCTCATCAAAACTACACCACAGAGCATCCATAGAGATGGAAAATCAACACAAGTATTTCCTTGTGAAGTTGTACACTCAGTTTATGTTCATCATTGTGTACACTTTATTTCTCAGATTTTAATATCATCATCGAAATAAAGTTTCCATTATGTAACCAGTAATGACCAAATCAGCCAAAAAATAGAGACAAAATCAACCATTTTAAGCATTTTGAACAATAAAAAAACCATTCTTTCTCATCAAAAGCACACCACAGAGCATCCGAAATCATGGAAAATCAACACAAGTATTTCATCATTTCACAAAGTATTTCAACTCCCAACTATGTACTCTAACAAAATTACAGATCCAAGGAGAAGAAAAGGGGGAAGAAATCATAACCTGATCTTTTGGCTCTTCAAGTTCGTCCAGTAGGAATTTCGCTTTCGGACACCAGTAGCAAAACTCTACCATGAATTGTTTGTGCCCAAAAGCTTTGGTAATGGGGTCAGCCTGAGTTTCCGAGCCAAGTAAGGCACACATGTTTTGAATGGCTTCGGTGTCGGAGTAAAATGGAACGCCCTTGCAATCAACACCGTTCGAGTGAGACAACTCTTTCATGAAGCTTTTGTGTCGTTCAGCTCTCAAATCCGATGATTTGGGGCACTCATCGACCTCGGATGAACAAGCCACGCTCAAATCATTCTCGGAAAAGAGGGTTTCATCCACCACCGTACCATCTACACAACTAAATTGCGTATCTGGTACATCGGAATAACCATCGGAACTAGGGGAGTCTCCGTGAGGCGAATCAACGGCGGCCATGAAATCATTTGATTCCGACATCAGATCTAGAAACCCTAAATCGAAATAGCCATTGAAGTGTTTGAATCGACAAGAGCTAAGAGATTGTGAGGATTTGTTGGTAGAATAAGAAGAATGGCCAGAGAGAGATTTCGACGGAGATGGAACGACGGCGATTAAAATCGCCACAAACCCTAGTTCTTCGTAAGAACAGAAAGAGAGAGAGAGAGAGAGAGAGTTTGATAATGTGGTTGGGGTTGGAAGGGCAAATGAGTGGTGGGTGTATTAACACACTGATGTTTTCTTCAATTCTTTTAATTGAAGTGGGTAGTTATTGTTTAATTATGTGTGTTAATTAGGTGAGTTAAATGTTGGTAATTAAATTAGTGAGGTAAAATGTGGGGTCCACTTCAATATAATAATAATAAAAGATGTCCAAAAATAGAAAGTGGGACTTTAAAGAGGGACGCCCAAAATAGCAAAAGGGGTAATGTTCTATGGGACGGAGGGAGTATAATTTTCCAAAATGAAAATGGGATCCACTTCTCTCTACTCACAACACTTTTTAAATTTACTATTCTCTCCACTCATTCTCTCTCCTATTTTACTTTTACACTCACAACACATTACCTTTATCACTTTTTACCTTAATCTCCGTGTCGGACCAAAAATTATATATAATCGTGGGACGGAGGGAGTAACTATCAATTTGATTATTGAGAATGGTTTTTACAAAAAATACATTTTTTATTAAAATTAAAATAAATTATTAGTTTTTTAAAACTTTGAAATCGTTTTACCATTAAAATAATCAAATTATCATTGATTATTATCATTTTTGTTAATAATGTCATTTTTCTAATGGCGCGCTCATTATATTTTATTGATGTTGAAATGAAATAGTTCATTTTGTTTATATAATGAGTATGTTCTCTACGTCTATACTCAACCCAACAATTAGATAAAGTATCGATCACCCAAAATGACATTTCGAATTATATGAGAAAAGTACAAAGAGGGATGACAAGTAATAATGTTCATGTCTAAAGTTGTAATGCCACCAACGAACAAATACCGTTATGAATCTATGAAAGTTTATGATCATTCTCAATCTTTCATTCTGTATCACACTTAACAATGTCATGTAACATATAAAAATTTCTCCAAGTGTAGGTTGGACACGGCCTTTTGGGCTTCACAAAATTTTTCATCAGAAAATATTTAGCGTTGATAACACGACAATCTATGGTCTCTAGTTTATCAATAAACTGCCAATCGAGTTTGAGTTTTTCAAGGAATGCTAAATTGAATGAAGATTACAAAAAATTCAATCCACCCACTTTTACAGTTTTTTTTTTTTTTTTTGGTTTTTTGAAAGAAACATAAACGTCATTTACTAACAACAAGAACACACATTCAATATTTAGCTATCCATAATGCCCGGAATCTCAATCCAAAGTGTGAGACTGTCATGTAGAAATGGCAGAATGCAATAGCAAAAAAATTAAGACTCTCAACAAGAAAGCAAATACCCTCAACAAGAATAAATCAATAAATCAAACACCATTTTACAAATATTCCTCTATTATTTAAAATCACATATAAAAAATTAGAAATGAAAAATTAAATAATATTAACAACCTACTGAAAATTAAAAAATAAGAAATCAAACATTCCACGAAGAAAACAAATTAAAATTCAAGTGAATTCACTTTTAAATTTTAGATTGTGAAATGAAAATCTAATAAAAACGGATTGAATGTTGATTAAAATTCAAGTACATAATAAAAAAGTTAAAAATATTTAGGAACAATTTTTGATAAAAGATCATTTATTTTCAAATGTTTTTGAAAATAAATATTCATTTACTGACAGAAGAAATATATAAATACCACGCCATCAAGGTTGTTAAATACATAACAACGTTTGTTATAAAATTAGGCCCCTATTATAATAAAATTATTTGCAGATACATCAGTAATATTTAGAATTTGATTGTCAAATTAATTAATCTTAAATTGTGAGATTGTGCTTTCAAAAAAAAAAAATTAAAAAAATAAATTGTGAGATTGTTAAAAATAATAATAATAAAAAAAGATAGTATAGAGTTTAAGAAAGAGAAGTTGCTTGGAAGTTGAGGGAAGCTCATAGGAAGTTGCCAAAATCTAGGGAGAAACTTCTCCATAAGTTATAAGTTATGGAGAAACGAGTCCTGACTTGTCGCGCGACAATGAACTGGATATTCAGAACCTTATGAAAGTGATATCCAGAAACCTTCAAATGAATATCCAGAAACCTTCAAAATGTTTCTGGATATTCATTTGATGGTTTCTGGACATACATTTGAAGGTTTCTGGATATCCAGAAACCTCCAATAGCAATTTCTGGATATGCCCTAACACATTTCTGAATATGCACCTAACAGTTTCTGGATATGCACCTAACAGTTTCTGGATATAATTTCACATACTTCTGGATATGCACCTAACAGTTTCTGGATATCTCCAGAAGCTTTGGTCTTGGCCTTGGGTTTTTTTTTTTTCTGAATATCAAATGCAAAGCTTCTGGCTATTAAAAACACGTATGAAGAAACGCGTTTCTCAGCAGACCTACTCTAAGAAGTTAGGGTTTGGTGAGGAAGATTGAGGAAAACTTGGTACATGTGATCCTGAATTTTATTTTAGTAAGGATATGACTTGTTCTTGATCATTAATTACTATATGTTTTTCTTAATTGTTTTATTTGATGAACTCTAGTTATGTTACTAGAAGCTGGTTTTCTTGACAAAGTTGATCATTTGATTATCTTGTCTCGTGGATGGTAATTAAGGAGTAAATTACTTGTCACAATCACGAGTTATAAATCTTAGCATTTAAAGTTATCAATGAGTAGGCACTCGCCTACAGTTCCAACCATCAATATTTATTGGGGCATTTATCAAAAATTATGTTTGAAAAAAAAAATTAAAAAAAAAAAACACAGTTGAATATTACTAAAATTATTTGAATATTACAAAACAAAATCATTTTTTAAATTGTTTTTAATGGGCAAAACTCTCCGTATTGAGTTGTTCTTGTGTGAAACTAGTTCTAGGATAAGCTATTCTAGAACCTGTTTGCTAAAGTGTCTTTTCTAGTACAATAAAGTGCCTGTTGCAATATAAACAAAGTGTCTGTTCTATTATGACACTAATAAACACATTTAAATCGATTGTAATGTTAAATAATGCGGTGATATTGTTGAAAAATAGTTCCTGTTGTAGTGTTAAAAAGTGTCTGTTGTAGTATTGAAAAGTGTCTCTTGTAGTATTAAAAAATGTCTGTTGTAATATTGAAAAGTGTCAAATTGAATTAAAAAACACATGTCTGTTGTAGTGTTAAAATATGCCTCTTGTAGTATTTAGAAGTGCCTTCTGCAGTATCAAAAAGTGTCTGAAAAGTGTCAAAGTGAATTAAAAAACACATGTCTGTTGTAGTGTTATAATATGCCTCTTGTAGTATTCAGAATGTTAGGAATTTGACCAATATTGCCTAAATCCTATTATGAGTAGGAAAATATTACTTATCCCATATTGGTTAGGAGAAGGAATAGTAATCTCATATCGGTTAGGAAAGGGGAAAAGTGGGTGTGCCTCCCCTATATAAATAGGCTTCACTAGTTAGAGAATTGGTGAGAACTTGAGAGAGTTAACATAGGTTTACAATTTAGAGAGAGAAATTGTACGCTTGTATGCGATTGGTGAGGATATTCAAGAGTGTTGAGAGAGAGGGTGTCTCCATTCTTATAATATCAAGAAATATATAGAAGTTATATTTTGGGTGGAATAGGCTTTTAGCCGAACCACGGAATATTGTGTGTTTTGTCATTATTTCGTATTGTGTGTTGTTTGATTTCTCTTGTTGCGAATTTCTTGTATGGGTGAGCGATCCTAACAAGTGGTATGAGAGCCTGGTTAGTGGATGGGCGTGACGCAGTGGACCGTGTGTGAAAGATATGTGGGATTTCCTCTGGTGGTGTGACCTCGCGAATGGAGCACTGTGTGTGCCTTGTGTCGAAAGTCTTCCTAATATTGGTGATAAATTAGGCGGCGTGTCCCGCAGGTGGTGAATAGCGGCGGTACAAGATTCGCTAGAGGTGGTCCTTGGTTTGAGGGGAGGATTGTTGGGGTATCAACCCAAGTCCCACATCGGCAATTGAAAGAAGAATTGCCTAATATATAAAGGTGTCCACCCACTCCATTAGTATGAGACCTTTTGGGAGTTGACCCAAGAGCAAATCCGTGCGGGCTGGGCCCAAAACGGACAATATCATACTAATGTGGAGTGGTGAGGATGGTCGCGGTCCTAACAACTGGTATCAGAGCCTGGTGGCTCAAAAGGAAGAGGAAGGTCTCGATGCAGGGAGATAGAGATATGAGTAAGATTGAGTGCTTCTACGTGGAGGGGGTCATATGCAGATGCGTTGCCCACAGTTTCGTGAAGATTTGAAAAGTTTACGTGGTGTGAAAGGAAAGAAAAAGGTTGGCGAAGAGAACGTTAACACGATTGATAGTGATAGGGATAATGGAGATTTGCTTTTGACGAGACGCGTAGCTGGCGATGTGATTGAGGAGAAGAAGTCTGAATGGGTGCTAGATTCAGCTGCTTCAGTGCATATTTGTAAGGATCGAGCTATGTTTGACACTTTGCGATCGAGAGGGAAATTTTGGAGAAATCAAAGTTGGTAATGAGCGAAATTGAAGATTGAAGGTGTTGGGAGTGTACGCTTCAAGCTTCGTGATGGAACTGTGAAAACCGCTTTGAATGTGAAGTATGTTCTGGTGCGACTGCGAATTTGCTTTCACTAGGAGTTTTGACATCTCGTGGGTATCGATATGTTGGAAGAAGACAGACGTGCAAAGTGTACAAAGGAAAGCGCTTGATTCTTCAAGGGAGAAAAGGTGCGAGGAATATTTGCTATTTGGAGGGGCAATCCTTGCGTGGAAGATCCTTTTGTGATGACAAAAAGGAGAAGAAGATTGGGAAAAGAGTTCGCTTCTCTGGAGTTGATGAAATTTTAGGAAATTTTGGTAAAGGGGAGATTTGTTAGGAATTTGATCAATATTGCCTAAATCCTATTATGAGCAGGAAAATATTACTTATCCCATATTGGTTAGGAGAAGGAATAGTAATCCCATATCGGTTAGGAAAGGGGAAAAGTGGGTATGCCTCCCCTATATAAATAGGCTTCACTAGTTAGAGAATTGGTGAGAACTTGAGAGAGTTAGCATAGGTTTACAATTTAGAGAGAGAAATTGTACGCTTGTATGCGATTGGTGAGGATATTCAAGAGTGTTGAGAGAGAGGGTGTCTCCATTCTTATAATATCAAGAAATATATAGAAGTTATATTTTGGGTGGAATAGACTTTTAGCCGAACCACGAAATATTGTGTGTTTTGTCGTTATTTCGTATTGTGTGTTGTTTGATTTCTCTTGTTGCGAATTTCTTGTATGGGTGAGCGATCCTAACACAGAAGTCCCTTCTGCAGTATCAAAAAGTGCCAGGTGAGTTTCAATTATTTACAATGTTAAAATGTATCTGTTGTGTAGAAAACTGCCTCTTATAAGTTTCAATTATTTATAAAAATGTCACCGCTCATTTTGAGAAGTTCTATTTATTTACAAAAATGCCACCGCGCCTATTTAAAAATACGTTCTACGTTCAGACGAGCGTAGAACACGTTTTACAAGAGATTTTCACCTCCGTATTTATCAGTTGTTTAATTGATAAATGCATTTATCAGTTAAAATAACTGATAAATGCATTTATTCGTTAAATAATTGATAAGTGACATTTATCAATTGTTTATCAAATACTAAGCACAAAAAGCTTTATAAAAAACTGACAAATTGTATTTATCAGTTATGAACAACTGATAATTAACTGATAAGAGCTGAACAAGTCGCATTGGTACGTAAGGGCAATTTAGTCATTTAAAATATGGTATGGTTATTAATCAATGCATCAAGCTGGTTCCTGTGTACATTAACAAATTTGTTATTGTACTTACAATATCTAACATTCACAATAGAATTTCATTAGCCGATTATTATTAAATGTCAACGTGGTAGCGGCAACTTAAACAAATTGATTATTATAAAGCCGGTTGTTAGTTTTTTTTAATTGTAATCTAGATATATATGAATTGTTTTCAAAGACTTTAATAGAACACAAGTTTCATATATAAACCGCCAAGTAATTAGGGTTTATCTATTTAGTAGAGTATTTTATTTTGCATTATTGTCATCATGTGTGTAGTCACTACCTAATTTTCAATTTTTTTTTAATTTTCTTTTGACCTAAATAAATAGCCTCCAAATGTTAGCCCATACTCCATCCGTTATATCCGACTTAGGACAATTTGTCATTTTAAGTGTTCCACTCAACTTAGGACGTTCCAAAATGATAAGTTTATATTATTTTTATATTCTACTTGTCATACTCACAACAACAATTCCCTTAAAATTACTCTCACTCATTCTCTCTCCTGTTTTACTTTTCATACTCACATTACCTCCTCCTCCATTCATTCTCTCTCATCTTGATATATTATTATTTCTTAATTCTTGTATCGGGAGAAAAAAATCCCAAGTCGAAAAGGACGAAGGAAATATCTTGACGATTATGTTAGTATCTCACAGAAATAAAAGTTATATTCTTATTTAGTACTATCGTAAATGATGATGCCAAAATCGTCAAATCAGCCCAAATCCAAGCGTTGAATGCTCCGGCGATTGCAAGGCCTGAAAATAAGAGAAAACACCTAAACTAAGCCGGGGCGGATCCGGCTAAAGGCCCTCCGGCGTGAGAGTAAGTTCACGGAATTGATATTAGAGAAATCAAATTGTGAGTTTCTCGATGTAAAAAGTAACGTCTGCCAGAATAATGAGCCGTAGGGCTTGTATTTATAGGAATGGATAGATAGAATCCATGTTGGAATGAACTTGTAAATAGATAAGATATAATTCTAATAGAATTATATACATTAGAAGTTATTGTTTGACTTGAATTGATGTTGACAAGTATAATCTGATTGGATCATGGTGTATAATCCTTGTTGAATAAGGATTGTATGTTACGATAACTTAGGAGCAGCAGGAACACAAATGTTTTACCTCGGCCTTAACAAATAGACCGAGGTAAATGATTACGCTTCCTCGTCATTTGGAGATTGGCAGTACGGTGATATGCCGAGGTAAATGATTTAGTTTCCTCGTCATGGTGGAGAATGCCGAGGTAAGAACTTTAGTTTCCTCGTCTCTTCTTTGCATGCAGGCCCAAACATGTTGTTATAAGGTGAGATAAACGCTCCTTGTCATATGAGGAAGACCACTACTCGGCCACGATACTTGGTTATTTAGATAATATTCATGGCCCAATTCAATTAGGCCCGGCAGGCAAACCCGTATTCGTATCTCGGTTTATCTTTGTTCGGTGGCCCCAGGCTTTCTAGCTCGGATTAGGGCAGTAGAAAGTCATCTCGTTCTCGTCATATGGATGGAATACGAAAGGTTTTGACACGTGTCCTCGGCGTCGCTTCATATAGCGACGGTTGCCATTAAGGGCCCCCAGGTCTTGTCACGCCTTGAAACCGTCAATTCGCATTTAATTCTTGGGGCGCCCGAGGCCGGAATGTTTACTTTACCCGTGAGTTTAACCCGATTGAGGGGTATAAAAAGCTAAATCCTTCTCATTTTACTCTTTACAAACCTCAAATACTCGAGAGCAACTACGAGTTCGGGCGACGGTAATTAGGCGACCTTGATCTTGTTCGACCCGGTTTCGGCGAGCTAGCTTTACGTTGTGATTCCATCAACCTCTTGAGCTCGGGTATGAAATTTATCCCCTTTTGTGCATTTTGAATCGATTTCCATCTTCTTAGGGTTCGTTGGGAAGAATCTTGAACACACAGAGCGCGAAACCTCCGTTGTTAAAGAATGAAGCTTTTCTTCATCAATTCAAAAAACTTCAAACTTTTTGATTTTCATTGTATTTTATATGGACTTTCTTGAATATTGAATGAACTCCCCTTTTATTTTTGATTCCCCTTAGAAATGGCTCGATCTTGGGACCATTCTCCCGATTCCGTTATGGATATCATCTTTGGAAATTTGAGGGTCTATCGTAGAGAGAGAGGTCCATGGTTGATGCCGCTCTGGATGATGTAAGCAAGCGGTTAAGAGGTTATGGTCGAACTTCGTCTATTCCTCCAATACCACGACTCCACAAGAATAGATAGGATTGAGTGCGGTTCACTTTGACATTATAGTTTTTGAGGATAGAAATTTGAGATGATGGAGCACGTCGATCTGTTCTACCCGGCCTCGATCGCGAAATGCGTGAGCGCTGAGAAGAGTACGGCTCCCTCCTCGGCCTTATTAAATGACGAGGAGGGAATCTCCCTTCCCCGTCCTAAATCGATCATGGACGAGGTCACTAATTTTGTCTCCTCGTCTTTATGCAAATATGACGGGAAGAGAAGGAGAACCCTCCTCGTCTACTCGAGATAGTTGATGCTTTCATGGATGAAGCACAAGCGATGGCCGTTTGGCCCGAAGAAGAGGAGGCCGAGGGCGAGGAGGCGAGGATTAGGACAAAGGCAAGAGAGGACCCCAAGGCAGGGGATCCCATCTTTGGAAAAGCTATACTCAGTACGGGGTAGACAAAGTGAGTACGGGCTAACTTATATGGGCTACGTGGAGTGAAGACAAAGAAGGAAGAGGATGACTTTTACTATAACCAAGACTTTGTCCACTTCTACTTCAAACAATTCCAACAAGGACTTCGTCTTCAGCTGGATCCTTTCATCTGCGAATTTCTAGACGACGTGAGGGCGGTGCCGGCCATGCTAGAGCAGCGGTACCGGGTTCTTGTCGGCTTCAATCATCCTTTGGTAGCTTAGGGTATGAGCCAACCATGGGAGCCTTTAGGCATTTCTACCATGTCGATTTGTCAAGGAGAGGCTGGCTCCTCGTCATTAAGAGTGCGTCTAAGAAACCAAAGTTGATCCTCCCGATGTCTAGCAAAGTTCTTGGTTGGGATAACCACGTTATTAGGGTGGAGAGCCGCGAAGGATGGGAGTTCCGGTCTCCTTGTAAAGGTCAACTTCTTCGTTCCCCGTCCAACAATATGAATGGACCAAGGACTTGATTAAACGCCTAGAAGAATTTGCCGAGGTGGGAGTCCTCGATTGGTCGGTGATTGAGTCCTCGGACCATTATTACATTCAAGCGGGTTTAATGCGGGAAGAAGGATGGGGTATCTCCTTGTCACCGTAAAGAGGGGAGACGCTTCAATATTGGACCATTCACCCGGTTTAGTTTTCCACGAGGATTGCATTACGTGCAAGACAGAGCGTCCGGGACCAATGTTTGAAAGCCGTCGACATAGTTGGACGTAAATGTTTCTTTTTACTTGTACTTTTCAAGTGCTTGTTACCTCTGCCCATATTTAACTCTTTCCTCGTCCTTGCAGATCTAACAGTAGGAAGAAGAAGCTTTAGCCATGGAGAGACTTAGTCCCCAAGAGCTAGTGAAGAGGAAGAGGAAGGCGAGCAAGAAGGCTGCCTTGGTAGAAAGGAGGGAGGATGCCCGATGCCCGTAACCTCATCCTCGATGTTCAAAATGACCAACCCCTTCCCCTTAAATTACATGGGGGAAGTGAATGCCGAGGAACCGGCGGTGACAATCAAACCAATCCATCAGCTGCGAGAGGGCATAGCCTCCATGTTGATGCCGAGAAGAAGGCGACCGAGGAAGCTAGCCTCGTCCAAAGGAGATCGGGCTCTAAGAGAACGCCAACCGATTAGCGCCGAGGAACTGCGGCTAAACGGGCAGCGTCAGTGTAGCCCCCAATGTTGATGCTCCCCCTCACTTAACCGTTCAATCCATCAAGGCTGTTGAGGAGGCCGACGAGGCTGGCCAAGAGTATGTCCCTCGGCATTCCCGTCTTAGGGGACTCCCCCTGTTAGCGAGGGAGGGACCCTTAGTGAGATTGGGCCGAGCTCCTATTGAAAGGGCTATGGACGAGGATGCCTACGAGGCATTACAGTAAAGAGGCTCCCAACGAGGACACCTTGCTCTGCCGTTGGGACTCTTGATCGCCGAGGTAAATGTTAATCCCTTTACGGGTTATTGTCTTTGATATTGTTTTCTTTCTAATAATGATTTATCTTTCGGTTGGCTTACGTCACGGCGTACGAGAATGTTCTAGCCAAGAAGAAGACAAGGCGTACGAATGAGGCCAAGGCGGCTCAAGCAAAGAGCGAAAAAGACAAGTCTTCCTTGGCTAAGCTTTTAGAGGCCAAGGATCTTGAGCTTGCGGCGGCGAGACGAGGTTGAGGCCGAGGTAAAAGGGCCGAGGAAGAAAAGGCAAAGGCCGAGGAACATCTCAGGCTTAAAAATGAAGATCTTGCCCGAGCAAAGGGCGATAAGGCCGAGCTTCGGACCAAGGCCGATGAAGGCGAGGCCAAATGCGGGGATTGGAAGCTACCCTCCCGGTAGGGAGGAAGAGGCCGTAGCTCGGTTCAAGGAGAGCTCGGCTTTGAGGCTGATGATGGCCGGCTCGGCCTTCGGAGAGGCCGTGGACGAGCAAACGGCCACCATGTTTGAAGATGGCTATCTCCATTTGGCCGGAGCATTTTGGTGATCCTTCCACCGGTCTGGACATTAATAAGGTTGCCCGGCTAATTTGCGGGGATCAATATGCCGAGAAAGTCGGGGCTCTCCATCACTTGGTCCCCTGATACGAAAGCAACTTGGAGTTGATGGGCCCGAGGATGCTCATGCTTGCGAGGAAGTGTGGAGGCCGGCCTCTGTTGTCCCCGGCAACATTAAAGACACAGTGGAGGCGATCCAAGACGCCTTAGAAGAACCCGAGGACCACGAAGCCGAGGTGGAAGGAGGGGCGAGGAAAATAATGCCTCCACCGAACAAACGGTCCTTCCTCCCCGGCACTATCACTGAAGGCCCATTTGGACAAGCCTTTTGATGACGTGCACCAATCTTAGGATAGCTTTTTCCTTTGTTTTTGTAATAGATGGTAGGGCTTTAATAATTTTTTTTGAATATCAATGAAAATCCTTGTTATGATTCGTGTTATTTCCATTGCTCATATTTTTGTATGCTAGGCCGAGGCACTAGACTTAAGAAGTCAGGATTCAAGGAAGGTTCCTTGCTCCCAGATGTTGGGCAAAGTGGTTAGGCCGAGGAAATACTCCTCGGCTTTAACTATGCTCTTTAGTTATTTAGGCCGAGGAGGGTCTCCTTGGGCGTAAAGTGTTGTAATCTGAATCGAGTAGACTCATGGTAGGAGGTATGTCGAAGCCATTAGGCCGAGGAAAGTCCTCGGTCTTGGGCATTAGTCTCCTAAGTCAAGGTGGACCCTTGGTGGAAGTGTTGTAAGCCGTCGGGCGAGGAGGTTCCTTGGTCTTGGGGCGGCTTGGTATCTGAGTCAAGGTGGACCCTTGACGGGATGTGTTGTAAGTCATCGAGGCGAGTGGTCCCTTGGTCTTGGCTGTTTGGTATCCTGAGTCAAGGTGGACCCTTGACAGGATGTGTTGTAAGCCATCAGGCCAAGGTGGTCCCTTGGCAGGTGTTAAGCCATCAGGCCAAGGAAGATCCTTGGTCTTGGCAGTTGTGTAGCCATCGGCGAGGGGACCCTTGGTCTTGGCTGATAGTGTCATCGGCGAGAGGCCCTTGGTCTTAGGCACAGTTAAGCCGTGCCAAGGAGGTCTTGGTCTGCCGTTGTTAAGCCATCGAGGCCAAGGAAGATCCTTGGTCTTGGCGGTTGTGTAAGCCATCGAGGCGAGGGGACCCTTGATCTTGGATGTTGGTAAGCCATCAGGCCAAGGAGGGCCCTTGGTCTTGGCTGTTGTTAAGCCATCAGGCCAAGGAGGGTCCTTGGTCTTGGGCATTGTTAAGCCATCGGGCCAAGGAGGGTCCTTGGTCTTGGGCATTGTTAAGCCATCGTCGAGGCGAGGAGGGTCCTTAGTCTTGGCGATTGTGTAAGCCATCGAGGCGAGGGGATCCTTGGTCTTGGGCATGGTAAGCCATCGTGCGAGGGGATCCTTGGTCTTGGGCATTGTGTATCGGAGAGTCGGAAGTAATGTCCTCATCTTAGGTGCTAGGGTGAAGAGTTGATAGTTGCTTTACATGTTGGAAGAAAGCTGCTTTCGTAGAGCGAAATGCGATTACATAGAAGCTGCAATCCTATCAACTAAAAAGACAAAAAAGAAAACAAAAGACCGAAAATAAAAGACGAGAAAATAAAGAGCTAATCTATTGCAAAATAAACTAGACTAGTGATAATATTTTCTAAGGTTGTCGGAATGCCACGGATGCTTGAGATCCTTCCCCTCCTTGGTCCTCAATCTGTAGGTCCCTTCTCGAATGACTTGGGTGATGATATAGGGACCTTCCCAATTTGGGGAGAGCTTGTTACGTTACGCCTTCCGACCGGTGGCTTCGATCTTTCTAAGTACCCAATCGCCAACTTGGAATACTCTTTTGATGACCCTCTTGTCGTGATATGCCTTGGTCCTTTGCTTGTAATTCACCATCCTCATCTGCGCAGCTAGTCGTTTTTCATCTATCATGTCTAGGTCTAAGAGCCTATTGACCTTGTTGACTTGCTCGTCATAATGGGAGTTCCTTCTTGTAGGGATGGCCATCTCTGCTGGTGCCATAGCCTCGAGAACCGAAGGTTAGTGCGAATGGGGTTTCCGGTTGGCCCCGGGTGGTTGTGCGAAACGACCCATAAAGCTAGGGAAGTTCGTCCAACCATCTACCCTCGCGACCTTCAAGATTCTTGGTGAGGGCGGTTAGGACCGGTTTGTTGGCGGCTTACGCAGCCGTTGCCTTGGGGTACGCTGGCGAAGATTTTGCATGGCGTACTTTGACTCTCCCCAGTACATTTGTAAATGCCGTGGAGAATTGGAGTCCATGGTCGAAACAATTGTATGTGGAAGGCGAAATGCACCGAGATGTTGTCATGGACAAAGTTGATCGCGTTCTCTTCCGTTATCTTGGCAATGCCTTGGCTTCTATCCACTTGGAGAAGTAATCAACGGCTACTATCACGTACTTGCAATTACCACGGGCGGGTGGGAAGGGTCCAATGAGGTCGATCCCCCACATATCAAATGGCCACGTAGGTATTACGAGTGTTTGCTCGGCTGCGGGTAGTCTTGGAATGTCGAGAGAACCTTTGGCATTTGTCACATTTTGAACATAGGCGTGCGCGTCTTCCCTTAGGTTTGGCCGGTAGTAACCTAGCGATATGATTTTGTCGGCTAAGGTTACGGCCCCCGGGTGTCCGCCGCAAACACCTTCATGTACTTACGCCGGGGAGGTTCTCGGTTTCCTTGGGATAGACACACCTTAGCGGGGGCTTCGTGAAAGATCTTCGGTAGAGGACTCCGTTCATCACCACGAATCTTGGAGACCTCTTCTTGATAAGCTTGGCTCGAGCATCATCTTACGGGAGTTTCTCCTTCTTAATGTATTCGATGTAGTCATCGATCCAACATCTCTCTTCCTCGTCCGGAAGCATGACTTGTAATCTTTCATACGCGGGTTCCTTGGCATAAACTACATATGGGTTGGTCTCAGAAGGAGACACGTCCCGTGGTGGCTAGTTTGGAGAGAACGTCTGCGACTTGGTTGTCTTCCCTTCCTATTCCGCTTGAGCTCGAAAAATTCCATTTTCTTCGTCATATCTAGGACCAGGTCTCTATACTTGGCAAGGGTGACATCTTGAGTGTTATATTCTCCCTTTACTTGTTTGACAACAAGTGGGAGTCACGAAAAGCAGCCACCTTAGTTGCTCCATAGAAGGAGGCCAACTCAATGCCAAATATGAGAGCCTCGTATTCGGCTTGGTTGTTAGAGGCGAGGAAACTTGAAGCGGATGGCATCTTGTATAGTATATTCTCCTTACAGGCTTGCTAGTACAACTCCAGCTCCGCTTCTTTCCTTGGTAGCTGATCCGTCCGTATACGGGATCCAGCAGTTGGATGGGAGTTCAATGGGAGAGTCTTTTCCTCCGGCGCGTTTTGCTTAGGGAGGTGGGGAGATGCTCACCCATAAAGGCGGTCTCGACCATGAAGTCAACCAAAGGCTGTGCTAAGAGGGTCTTCCTTGGTTGGTAAGTGATATCAAACTCCGTTAGAGCGATTGACCAATTAAGGAGACGTCCCCGAGCCGTCCAACTTGTGAAGGATTTTCTTGAATGGTTTGTTGGTGTAGACGGTGATAGGATGTGCGAGAAAAATATGCACGCAGCTTCCTTGAAGCAATGACTAGTGCGTATGCTATCTTCTCCACATTGAAATATCTGCTTTCTACATCGGACGGTGCCTTAGAGACATAGTAGACGGGCTTCGAATTCCTTCATCCTTTCGAACTAAGACAGTGCGACGGCATGATCGGTGGCGGCTAGGAAGACGTATAGCATCTCACGGTAGTCGGGCTGCTAGCGAGGAGGGGAACCCAAGTACTCCTTCAGCGGAGGAATGCTTAGAGCATTCGGGAGTCCAGAGAAGCTCTTGGTACCCTTGAATACCTTGAAGAAAGGCGGTGACTTTTCGGCGGATTTGGCGATGAATCTTCCAAGGGCCGCATGATTCTTCCATTAAGTCTTTGGACCTCCTTGATGGTGGTAGGTTCCTTCATGTCAACGAGCGCCTTGATTTTCTCTGGTTTGCTTCAATCCCCTTTGGGAAACCATGAAGCCTAGGAATTTCCTCGGTAACTCCGAACACGCACTTGCTTGGATTGACTTCATGTTGTTTGCTCGGAGGTTGTGAATGGTCTCTTCTAGGTCGGGAACGTGGTGCCTTCCTTGGTCTTTATGACCATGTCATCAATATAAGCTTCCATGTTTCTACCTATCGACTTGCGAAAACTTGATTTACCATCCGTTGGTAAGTGGCACCAGCATTCTTGAGCCCAAAAGGCATCATGATGTAGCAAAAATTCCCCACAGGTGTTTGGAAGGCGATCTTCTCGATGTCCTCTTTCGCCATTTTTATACGATGATAGCGAGTAGGCATCTAAGAAGCCGAGAGTTTGGTGTCCGAAATGGAGTCAACCAACTTGTCGATTACGGGGAGAGGATAGGCTGTCCTTAGGGCGAGCTTTGTTTAGATCGGTAAAGTCTATGCACATACGCCATTTCCCATTTTGCTTCTTCACCATAACGACATTAGCCAACCAAACGGGATATTTGACTTCGCGAATTATTCGGCGGCGAGTAACTTCGCACCTCTTCTTTTATAGCTTCCTCCTTTTCCCTTGCAAAATTTCTCCTCGTCTGGGAGATGGTCTTCGCTAAAGGATCAACTTCTAAGCGGTGGAGGGCTACTTCTTCATTGATCCCCCTCATGTCTTCGACTCTCCAAGCAAAGACGTCGAGACTGTTTTTCAAGAGGGATATGATTCTTTCTTTCTCTTCTGTGATAGGCGGCCTCCTAGCTTGATTTTTTGTTCGGGATAGTCGGGATTAATGACTACCTCTTCTAGCTCATCTACAGGCTTCATTTCGGTCCGTCTCGAAATTCCAGGGATTCGATGATGATCTCTCGATTCTCCTCCCTTCATTGTCGTTTACATTGAGGCCTTCTTCCTCCATAAGTTTATCAATGTACTGGAAGATCGTTCTTCCCGAGTCATGGTTGGCCCCGAGTTCGGTCATTGACAAGAATGGGGTCTTCCTCGGAGATGGGTAGAACTATGCCTTGGTCATCCACAGCTTCTAGGACCATAGGTGCCTCTTCAGACATAGGTACATGTGGATCTACGCCTTGGTCATCCGCAGTTTCTAGGACCATTGGCTTCTCAGGTCGACCACAGGATCCTTCTGCTTACTGTTATGCCGAGGACGAGGAGAATCCCTGGGGGCTGGCATTGGTAGTTCGAGCCTTCGGGGAGGAGCACGATGCTCTCCCTGTTCCCTTCTCAAAGGTGGGCCCATTGATGGCACAATGAATGGAGCCATGGAATGATCTGGGTCCATTTGCAAAAGAGCAACTTGTGTTTCATACATCCTTTGCAAAGTCTCCATTTGTTTGTGTAACAAAGAGCGTCGGTCAACGGGTTGAGATCCTCTGCTTGGCCAGGCGTCGGCATTCTTTGTTTTCTTCCTTCCGCTTGCTTCCCACGAGCACGAGTAGGACGAGGAAGGTCATTGCCCTCTCCCTCGGCATTTGCACGATCCGTGGAACGAAGAGTCGCGGCAAGGGGAGGAATGGCATCGGTGCGAGGTAGAGGAGGAGGAGGAGGCAGTGGCTCCTCGGTTCCGGTGTTTCCCCCATTCACTTGGGTGGGATCCTCAGCTGTAACACTTGTGAATTGTCCGTCCATTATGAATCACAAACAGATTATTAAGTGCAAAATTTTCCAAAAATCACAATTTCACCAGAACCGAATTTATGTCTAAAATTAGGGCAAATTTTAACCAAAAACAAACAGCCAATTGTGATTTTTTCTAACGCAAAGAACTCAAGCCAAAACTGGGTCGGAATTTTAACGCCAAAAACGCCTTTCAACGGAATCTGGGTAAACTCCGGTCACAACTTGCGAACTCCGGTGGCTTCAAGAACAGAGCTTTACCGATCCAAAAATTCCGTTCCAAGAAAGAACAAATTCGGCAAGAAAATTGGCTTTAAGCGAGCGTTTTCCAGGCCAAACAATGGGTGTTTGAATCGAATTCCCGGCAATGGAACCAATTGATGATGCCAAAATCGTCAAATCAGCCCAAATCCAAGCGTTGAATGCTCCGGCGATTGCAAGGCCTGAAAATAAGAGAAAACACCTAAACTAAGCCGGGGCGGATCCGGCTAAAGGCCCTCCGGCGTGAGAGTAAGTTCACGGAATTGATATTAGAGAAATCAAATTGACAGAGTTTCTCCAATGTAAAAAGTAACGTACCGAATAATGAGCCATGGGGCTTGTATTTATAGGAATGGATAGATAGAATCCATGTTGGAATGAACTTGTAAATAGATAAGATATAATTCTAATAGAATTATATCTGTTAAGGAGTTATTGTTTGACTTGAATTGATGTTGACAAGTATAATCCTGATTGGATCATGGCTGTATAATCCTTGTTGAATAAGGATTGTATGTTCTGATAACCGGAACGCCGAGGAACACAAATGTTTTACCTCAGCCTTAACAAATAGACCGAGGTAAATGATTCTGCTTCCTCGTCATTTGGAGATTGGCCGGTACGGTGATATGCCGAGGTAAATGATTTAGTTTCCTCGTCATGGTGGAGAATGCCGAGGTAAGAACTTTAGTTTCCTCGTCTCTTCGCATGCCTAGGCCCAAACATGTTGTTATAAGGCTGAGATAAACGCTCCTTGTCATATGAGGAAGACCCTACTCGGCCCTGATACTTGGTTATTTAGATAATATTCATGGCCCAATTCAATTAGGCCCAGCTTGAGCAAACCCATATTCGTATCTCGGTTTATACTGTTCAGTAAACTCCATGGTGAGAGATTTTATTCAATATTTTTGATGATTTTATTATCTACCTGATAGTCAAATATTGGCTTCGCTTATTTTGGAGTTACCGTTTTAGAATTACTCTTTAAGTTTCGGAATAAGATTCCTACAAAATGTTTGCACACTTACAAAAAATTAAATAAAAAATAATGTATTATGTAATGACAACATAATACAATATACTTTTTAATCTCGTTATGAATAGTGTAATTTGATTACATTATTTGAATCAAAATTAAAAAGTGTGTTGCATGAAATAGTACATAAATTTTATTATTTGTAACAAATTGATAAAGTATATTGATGATTGATCGTTAAAAGGAATATGAGATGGTTGTTATAATTCAAGTCAATGTCCACTCTTAGTTTGAAGTAATTCCACGAAAGGAAACCATGAAGCAAGTATTAAGTGCTTGCTGATGTTATCAAACGCAACCTTAATCTGTGACGAGCGAAGTACTTATTTTAGGCGGATGGAGTATGTAATATGTTTAAGAGATTCAGTGAGAGAGGGTGATTTAAATAACTTTAAAAAAAAAAAAATCAGAACGTTGTATTATATTTTCAGAATGTTGTATTATATTCAGAATGTTGTATTATATTTTCAAAAAATTAAAAAAAAAATAATTTTTTAAAAAAAATAAAAAAAAATCAAATGTTGTATTATATTTTCAGAATGTTGTGAGGGCAAAATTGAAAGTTCACTTGTAAAAAGAACTTTCTGGTCATTTTAATATAATGAGGAACTTAATGGAAAGTGATTTGTTCCAAAAGGAACTTATGGGGCAAATTCCCTAATATTATTTCTTAATTTATATTCTCAATATCAATAGTAAGTGAGTTAGGTTATATGGAACGATGAGAGTATTCAATGTATAAAAAAAGAAACAATATACTTAAATTTTTCAATACTAAATACAATATATTTGATATAAAATCAAATTTTTATTATTGACTTATTAATGTAACTAATATTTGAAATTCTTGCCATTCATTTATATTCATTAATTATTTATAAATTACTTGATTAAAATGTGTGCAATCATAAAAAATATCTAAAATGTAAAAACATTTTTTTGGAATATTTAAAATAATGAACTACCTCCAAATATTATTTTGGGTTGAAAAAAAAAAATACAATAAAATGATAAAAGTGGGTATTGAACATGAGACACCAAGGGATCTTCTTAGTAACTACTTTCCACCTTGACAAAACAACATTTGTGTCGCTGTGTTACACAGAATGTTTATATTACTAGAAATTGCCTCAGTATATAAAAAACAAAAAAAAACATTTTTTTTATTTTTTGAGGCTTTTGCTATTTAAATATTGTCTTATTTTGGAGATACTCCGTCTCATAAGATAAAGATGTTCTCATTTGCTTTTTTTTTTTTCTTCCAAAAAGATAAATTTAATTTCTAAAATTATTAGATGAAAATCATTTAACTTTTAAAATTTCCAACTTGGGAAGAAAGGAGAGGATGATCGAGTCAACCAAGAAAGATGAGAAAGTAATGAAGTAGCAAGTAAACTTTATTATTAAAGTTAGTAACGGAAATAAAAATAGGTTGAAATGAGACTACATTTATGAGACGGAGGGAGTGCTATTATCATCGGATTATCATTCTAAGGCAGGCAGATGGAGCATTTTCAATATTAGTAAGAGGGTGGTGATATGACTAGTCTTGACTTAACTTGCCAAAACAAAATTCAACACGCATTAGGAAAATTAAGAAGTTTTGTTGCAGTATATCTAGATAGGCTTATAAAAGTAGGTTCAATAAAAACTTCCAGTCAATCCTACTTGGAAGAGTTAATGCTACAAATTTGAAAAACCAGCAGACCTTGAACTGTTTTTTGGACATGTATAAGTCTGGGAAATGATCTTAGTGCACCTAATTTTTAATATGGTATGGTTATTAATCAATGCATCAAGCTGGTTCCTGTGTACATTAACAAATTTGTTATTGTACTTACAATATCTAACATTCACAATAGAATTTCATTAGCCGATTATTATTAAATGTCAACGTGGTAGCGGCAACTTAAACAAATTGATTATTATAAAGCCGGTAGTTAGTTTTTTTTAATTGTAATCTAGATATATATGAGTTGTTTTCAAAGACTTTAATAGAACACAAGTTTCATATATAAACCGCCAAGTAACAAACTGAAAAGTTCTTACCTGTCGGCTGTCACATCTTTTTTACCCCGAGAGATTACAATGTCTTCATAAGGGTGGTCTTGTACGACTCCTATAAAACCACCCGTAGCCAGAGCTGCAGATCAATGGTCACTTATATCAGCTCTTAACAATTTTAATTGTTACAATTAAAGTATTTATCGCAAAAACTCTGAAAGAAAGATACTGGTTCTGGTATTTCAGATGAAAAAAAAAAGAGAGGAGAAAGTGAAGATAGATACCACAAATCTGATTAAGGAGACCGGCAGCATTTTTTCTACTCATTCCTAATGCAAGCCAGTTGAGGGACACTGTTTCAGCTGATCCTGGTGTGTCAAAATACATCTTCAACAGCCTGGGGATGGATCTAACTTCATTTCCTGTTGATTGCCATGACAAGAAAATCATTTGTAAAGGCAGTATTGGATTTAAGGGCTGTAATCGGAATTTGAGATTTCGTAGCTTAAAATTGAAGTTTTATTTTGCTCAGATTCCAATTCAAATGCATGTTCTTACACCCAAAAATATCACAATCTTTTTCTAGAAAAGAAGATGCAGGTTTGGAAAGTCACATTTACCGGAATTTCCTAGGGTGACCATCAGGTTTGCTTCAGTTACTGGCACCCTATCCGTCCCATTGTCTCTTGCTCCACTGTTTATAAGGTTGCTTGCAAGCTGCTCCATGAAGAGTTGATCAAGTGGCGGGAAGTTATCAGCATTTATGACTGGGTTCTCTTTGGCAATTCCCAATGATCTGGAACTAGAGGCTTCGCTATGAAAATCATCCAGAGGCTTCACAGTAGAGTTACATCATCAGAAACTTATGTTTTTTCTTTATGTCCTATCAACTATATACATATCTAAGAGATAGCTTACAAATGGTGCCGGATCACGTAGAGGTGACGGCTCAGGTGGTTGGGCTAGAGAGGTCCTCCCTTCATCTGCATGCAAGTTAAAATCAAGTTACATTTTCTCTTATTTTGCAGAAAGTACCTCCAAGGCTATCACGAGAAAGATCGAGCCTTGTGGAGTTTGGTACTTCTCGTCCATAGTTCGAGAAAAGGAGCAGGATAGTGGGATTCTTAATTTGCAAATAAATGACCTTGTAGTCCAACTGGATTATGCTGAGTTTGTGTTGGTTCAGTTTCAATCAAGAGGAGATCTGCAAAAGTAAAAGAGAGGGAGGGGGAGGGGTTGAGAAATGCTGTGTAGATTTAATACATACTCCCGCCGTCCCAAAATGATTGTCCAAAAAAATTTCAAATTTTCTCTTGATCGGTAGTAGTACATACAAAAATTTAGTAGAATGAGAAGACTGATGGACTATTTACCATTCTCTGCTATAGGTTCTAGGCCACTCCCACTATGTCCGCGTTCCTTGTTGGCCCTGAAAATTTGGAAGTTAAGGCATAAAAGTGCATACGATTCATTTATGTATAAATATGGTCTCAGGACCTCAACCGAGAGCCTCTCAGGAGTTCATTTTAACAACTTTACTTTGTTCCCCAAAAAAATATCAAAGTAAAGATAACCCCTCTGTTCCTCATGGACTTAACAAGAGTTGTCTTTCCAAATTAGAGGAACAAAAAAATAATTAAAAATTCGCCTTTTGAGACTACGGTGGAAAAAAAACTGCAAAATCCAGGAGAATGTGCAAAAGCTATAAAAAAAAACATAGAAACGTGTAATATAACTTGTGAAGTTTGGCTTTCAAACAAAGAACTTTTTAGAGACTCAGGTTGTAGACAGTTAGAAATGGGTTACATATATTCTACCAACCTGATTGCACTGGCTTCTGAATTATCTGAAACGAAACCATGTCCAGATCCTGAGCTTGGGATGGATCTAACTTCATTTTCTGCTGGATTACGTAAATGTGGACGAAGGGTCATCCCTGCATATGCATGCAAGTTAAAATCAAGTTTCATTTTCTCTTATTCAGCAGAAAGTACCTCCAAGGCTATCACGAGAAAAGTCACACCTAGTGGACGATGAATACTTCTCCATAATGCTTGCAGAAGAGGAGAAACATGAGCATGATTGAAGGATAGCTCCAGTAGTTCTCGTATCTTGGTAGTAGAGGTGGGCCTAAACTGGCGCTGCAATTTATAAAGGATGTTACTGATTTTTATTTTTATTTTTGATTTTTTCCTAGTGCAGAAGTTATGGATAAAGACCATTGACTTGCATTGAAATGTCATAACACGAAATTTTGACTAAAATGAAGGTGTGCCTCAAATTAGTTTCAGAAATCATGAAAAGGAAGTTGTAAGCTTATACTAAGGCTCTGCTCAAAACAACAATCAGGTAGCTGAACTTTGTTCAAGCTTGGTATGTCACGACCCTAAACCTAGGCACATTTTGGTCACGCGTGAAGCACGTGGGGTTGGGTTGGCTTTGCATCTCATCCCTTGTTTTGTGCTATTTGGTTTATTAAGTGTTCATTTGGATACTTGTGATGAACTATGTGATGTTAGATGTTGTTAAAGTGATTTTGAATCATATAATGCCTAAGTAATGGAAATGGGAGAAATGTGTAGTAATGTGTTAAACACTTGAAAATTTGAGTTGAAAGTGTTATAAAAAGTATGAGGTGCTTAGGTGTAACTTTAAACTTGGAGGTAGTTATTTGTTGAAATTCAATCTTGGAGGAGCTTGGTTATAAATTAGTTTATATAAATATCATAAAGCTTCTTTAGGAAGCCTTATTTGTTTCCATCAGCTTCTCCATGTCTCCCTACGTTCTTGAAAGTTCCAAACCCTAGCTTAACTTCCAAAAATCCCAGAAAATCAGAGGTTGCTTGGTTGTTGATTCCATCTTTAAATTATTGCAAAGGAAGGTGTTTAGAGCGCGTAAAGCCGTTTATATCTTCTTTTTAATTTGGTGAAAATTGGTAAATTGTTATGGTTTCCTTCTTTAACTGTTCATAACATGTTTAATGATGTTATTTTGATGTTGTGAATCATTTTGATAAAGGATGGATCATTTCCTTGGGGTTGTAATGAAAGGAAACTAAGTGGTTGAAGAACATGTGAAAGGGTGATATACCATGGGTTGAATTGGATTGTAAACTTGTTATAGATGTGTTATGGGGCATGAAGGGAGTCTAATAGGTTATAAAGCATGTGTATAGACAGTTATAATTTGACCTTGCAGTAGCTGAGTTGAGAACTGAAGTGGTATTGTAGTTGCTGCTGCTGATGTGCCGAAGAACATCAGTTTCTGGGCAAGGGCACGAGTCGTGCCTCAGTCGTCCCTTGAATTTGTTCTGAGTCGTGACCAAATGCAGGACGAATGTTTCTGGTGGGGGTTTAAAGGGCACGAGTCGTGCCCTACCCTGCAGTCCTTGAACAAGGTTTGAAGCCTTGTGAACCTAGTCTAAGGGGCATGTAATGGTACACTCTTTAACTAGGATTCTAGTACAACTTTAGTACTTCATAATGGAACTTGAAATGATCCAAATGAGTAATGGGAAGTTCCTTAAGTAATGTCTTGAAAATGCTTGGGAGGCAAGGGTACAACTTGAACCAAAGTTTATAAAACTTGGTAAATGAACTTGGAACCTTAAGAGAAGGTGTTTAATATTGTATTGTGATCGCGTAGGGTTACTTATATGTTATTGTAGCCTTATGTGATGACCTATGTAGGGTTATTTGCTCTTATAGTGCCTCAAATGTGTTGTGCACTATTTACTTGGTTTGGAAAGGAGGGGTAGCATCCTGTTACTGGTTTACACATTGTATAATGAATGTGTAGGACTTACGTGATCTACTTTGTGTCATACGAGTTTACATATTCATAGTTAATTGTGCACATAGTGTTAAATACGTGTTGCACTGTTTCAATGGTTTAACATGAATTGCAGTACCATGTTATATATATGTTGATGTCCCATTGGGTGGACTTATTTTCAAGTATCTGTAATGTGCTTGAATATGGTATACCAGTTGATCTTCGGGGGTATAGGGAATGCAACCACTTATGAGAAGATATTTCATAAGGTGCTTGGATGTCCTTATACTTGTACCGTTCACCCCCTTTTGTGATCACAGGTTGAGGGGTTCAGTTTCTGTGGATATGTGCAGTCATGCCACAAGATAGCGAGGCAGCTTATATGGATCTCAATAAGGGGTCGTATAAGAGGTGAAGGTGCACTAGCAGTTCACCAAATGAGAGCTATGTTACCTGGACTCGGGATCGGGTATCCGACACGGGTACGGATCCTAGTGTCGGATTCACTTTTCCTCAAAAAATTGGACACGGGGACACTGTCCTAAAATTAGGATACGGGTACGGGGATACGTTAATAACTAAATATATTGAGTCTATTTATATACTTTACTTATAAATGAAGTCAACTCACTCTTTTTTTTTTTGCTAAGATATAATGTATAATTAAGTAAAACAACATTAAAACTTGTAAAATTTTTATAAATGAAGTCAACTCACTCCTTTTTTTCTTTTTAATTTTTCTTGTCGTATCCGAATGAAAATGCGGGTGTCGGGGTGTCTTGTCGGACACGATACGTGTCGGACACGGGTACTTCAACATATTTGAAGAGTCCGGGTAACACAGAATGAGAGGAGTATAAGTATAACTCCCACCGTAGTACTACATATGATTCAGATGGAGAAAGGTAAAGGAAAAGGTAAAGTAAAGTGTTTACTGTTTTCCCAATTTGGTTATTGAGCAACCTATTTGGTGTTGCATATTTGTTGAGCAACCTGTTTATGTGTTGCATCTTGTATGGCATATTGTTGCATACATAATAGCTTGCTGAGATTTTATCTCACCTCTTCTCCCTTTATTGTTTTAGATCCCGCTGAGACAGGAAGACCGGACCAGTGAGGCCGGGACAGGAGTTTGGACATCTTTTGGTTGTCGGGGTATGTGTTGTCTTGAGGAGTTGGGATTGTTGGTTGTTATTCTTTTGGGGAAAGGTTTTGTATATAAAACTTTCATAAACATGTTTTCAGTTGGATTGTGTTGTAATTCAACTTGAGTTTGGTTTGTTGTATGGTTGGCTTGTGTAAGCCTTACCAGTTGTATATTTGTATAAATGGGTTATGTGTGGTTGCAAACAGGTTTATATATTGCCTCCGTGTAAAGAGGTTATTTTGAAATTGTTTTGAAAATGAGTAGTATACTTTTCAAGTGAAAGTAAAGAAAGTTTTTTTTTAAATGGTATTTTGGGACTCTCCATCCTGGGACACGAGTTTATAGGTCTCGGGAGTTGGGAGGAGCCCACAGTTGGTATCAGAGCTTTGGCTAGAAGTCAAGGGTAGATGTCTAGTCTAAGGGGGAGTGTGTGATATCTGACGCCGAGTGGTTAATGCAGGGATCATTGTAATGGCTGGGACTAGTGGTGACCAGCAGAGGGAACAGGGGAACATTGGTGATCAGGGTGCTGGGGGAGATCAGAATGCCGAGATGATGGCTATGTTTCGGGTATTCCTCCAGAATATGGCAGCTTAGGGTAGAGCACAGCAGAAACCTGAGGCAAGGCCGACACAGAGGTTAGAGAAATTCATCAAATTGTCTCCACCAAGCTTCAACGGAGATCCAGATCCACTGATAGCTGAGAGATGGTTGGAGGCCATGACTAAAATCTTTGTTGCAATGGAGAGCACAGATGAAGAAAAGGTTAGATGTGCAGTGTTCAAGCTAGAGGGTCCTGCCGAGCATTGGTGGCAAATCCTTAAGGAAAGCTGGGAGCGGGATCATACGCCCCAGACTTGGGACAACTTTGTTAGGAAATTCAAGGAGCACTTCATTCCTGTGATTACCAAAGACAAGAAAGAGGTAGAGTTCCTGAAGTTTGAGCAGGGGGCAGTGACAGTATCCCAATATTCTGCAAAATTTACGGAGCTAGCCAGGTATTGTCCACATCTTGTACCAGATGAGAGCAGGAGGGTTACAGGTTCGTCAAGGGACTCAGGTTGGAGTTCAGAAAGCAGTTATTGACTCATGATTTTCCTAACTACCAGGCGGCAGTTAATATGGCATACAGAATTGAGAACGACATTGAGGAACATAGAGGTAAATCTGAGGGTAGTGGAAGCAAGGCTAAGTTCTCAGGCCAGAGTTCAAGTCAGAGCAAGAATCAGCCTAGATCTTCAACTTCTGGGGTGGCTAAGGGAGGAACAGTTACAGTTTCTACTCGACCTGTATCAAGTAAGTTTGGCACCGTTTGTAATTGGTGTAAGAAAGTGGGACACTCAGAAGACAGCTGTTGGAGTAAGCATGGCAAGTGTATGAGTTGTGGAGAGATGGGGCATTTCAGAAAGAACTGTCCTAAGTTCAAAAAGGGTCAAGCTACGGGTGGTAGACCACAAGGTGATCAGCCCAAAGGTGGGGTGAAAAGAGATGTGGAGGGGAAACCCAAAGAGAGAGTCCAAGGTAGAGTGTTTGCTTTGGATAGAGGCGCGGTAGATCCCACCGCGGTTATTAGAGGTATAGTCCCTGTCTCAGGGGTCAGGGCTCGTATTCTTATCGACCCTGGATCGTCTCATTCTTATGTGGCATCTCATTTTGCATTTACATTGCATAAGTTGTCTATGCTATTACCTTATGTGCTAGAGGTTTCTACTCCTGTGGGAGAGCACCTCGAATCCTCTTTGATCTATCATGGCTGTGAGGTGATTATATGTGGGTATGTGTTGCCAGTGGATTTGGTAGAGTTACCAATCCAAGATTTTGATGTTATTTTAGGCATGGACTGGTTGAGTTCTTGTCATGCCTTGGTGGACTGTCGCAGAAAGCGAGTCACCTTTTCTATGCCTGATGTGCCTGTATTTGTCTTTGATGCTGATAAATCTTTATTTGGCATTCATGTTATTTCTACTCTAAAGGCTAGAAAGTTGTTATCTAAGGGGTGTGAAGGTTACTTGGCATATGTGGTAGACTCTGGTAAGAAGTTTCCTGATTTATCTTGTGTTCCAGTTGTGAATGAGTTCAGTGATGTGTTCTCAACTGAGTATTCCATGCCTCCTGATAGAGAAGTGGAATTTTGTATTGATTTATTGCCGGATACTTCACCAATTTCTAAGGCACCCTACAGAATGGCTCCAGCTGAGTTAAAAGAATTGAAAATTCAGTTGCAGGAGTTGTTAGACAGAGGTTTTATTCGCCCTGGAGAGCACCAGTGTTGTTTGTTAGGAAGAAGGATGGTACTTTGCGGTTGTGTATTGATTACAGACTACTGAATCAAGCTACAATTAAGAACAAATATCCTCTTCCTCACATTGATGATTGTTTGATCAACTCCAAGGTTCCGTTATATATTCTAAGTTGGATTTACGTAGCGGATACCATCAGTTAAAGATCAAGCCAGATGATGTTTCTAAAACAGCTTTCAGAACGAGGTACGGGCATTATGAATTTCTTGTTATGCCATTTGGGTTGACCAATGCACCGGCAGTCTTTATGGATATGATGAACAGGATCTTCAAGCCGTATCTTGACAGTTTTGTTGTTGTTTTTATTGATGATATCCTGGTATACTCAAAATCCAGGGAAGATCACGAGAGGCACTTGAGAATTGTTTTATCTGTGCTTCGTGAGAAACAGTTGTTTGAAAAGTTCAGCAAATGTGAGTTTTGACCGGAACAGATTTCTTTCTTGGGTCACGTGGTATCGATGCGGTATTGCGGTGGATCCTTCAAAGATTGATGTCGTAGTCAGCTGGAAACGGCCTTCTACGGTGTGAGAGGTTCGTAGTTTCCTTGGGTTAGCGGGGTACTTATCGAAGATTTATTGAGAATTTTCGAGGATTGCAACTCAGTTGACGAGATTGACTCGGAAGGATGTACCATTTATATGGGATGCTAAGTGCGAAGGCTGGTTTCTTGAGCGAAGAAGAGATTGACTTCAGCTCCTATTCTTACCCTTCCAGAGGGTTGTGAGAACTTTGTTATCTTTAGTGATGCTTCTAAAGAGGGATTGGGTTGTGTACTTATGCAAAATGGGAAGGTAATTGCGTATGCTTCAAGGAAGTTATCACCAGCGGAAGCGAAATTATCCTACACCCTTTGATATGGAGTTAGCAGCTATTGTGTTTGCATTGCATAAGTGGAAGCACTACTTGTATGGGGCCAAGTTTGAGATATTTACAGATCATAAGAGCCTGAAGTACTTGTTTACTCAGAAGGAATTGAACAACAGACAGAGGCGTTGGTTGGAGCTTCTGAAGGATTATGACTGTGTTATTTCTTATCATCCCGGGAAGGCTAACGTGGTGGCTGATGCTATTAGCCGTAAGGCTCATTTCTCGGCCTTGGTGTCTCGGGAGGTGAGAGGTGATATGTTGTTTGCGAATGTTAGAGTTGTTCCTACTCTTTATGGAGATCTTCTGGAAGCTCAGTTGAATGATGATAAATTGAAGAAAATCAGGGAGAAATTGCAAGATGGCAAGTCTGGAGAGTTTTCATTAAACAGGGATGGAATTCTCATCTTCAAAAGCAGGATTTGCGTACCTTCTTCCCCAGAAATCAAGAGGCAGGTATTAGAGGATGGCCATAAGTCCCGATTTGCTATTCATCCAGGAAGCACCAAAATGTATCAGGATCTAAAAAGGGGTTACTGGTGGAATGGCATGAAAAAGGAAATTCGTGTCAAAGTGTTTGACTTGCCAACGAATCAGCGGAACATCAAAGGCCGCCAGGATTGCTTCAACCTTTGGATATTCCAGAATGGAAGTGGGAGGGCATTTCTATGGATTTTGTGACTGGATTGCCTCCTACTCCGAGGAAGATGGATGCTATATGGGTGATTGTGGATAGATTGACCAAATCAGCTCATTTTCTACCCGTTTCAACCAAGTATTCCTTGGAGAGATTGGCTCAGTTATATATTCGCGAGATTGTGAGATTGCATGGAGTACCTGTCAACATTGTTTCTGATAGGGATCCGAGATCACCTCGCGGTTTTGGAGGGCTTTGCATGAAGCCTTGGGGTCTAAGTTGAGCTTCAAGATCTGACTTTTCATCCTCGGGCCCTATGGGCAGACAGAGAGGACCATTCAGATTCTAGAGGATATGCTACGAGCTTGTGTGATGGACTTCCAGTTATCTTGGGAAGACCATTTGCCTTTAGTGGAGTTTGCCTACAACAATAGCTACCAATCCAGCATTGAGATGGCATCATATGAGGCATTGTATGGAAGGAAATGTAAGTCCCCAATGTGTTGGGACGAGGTTGGTGAGGCTAGACTTTGGGGTCCAGATTTGGTTAGAGACTCAACTGAGAAGATCAAAGTGATCTGTGACAGATTGAGGACAGCCCAGAGTCGTCAGAAGAGTTATGCCGATACTAGAAGAAGGGAGTTATCCTTTCAGGTTGGGGATTTGGTATTCTTGAAGATCTCACCAAGAACGGGGATCAAGAGGTTTGGCAACAAAGGGAAATTGGCTCCTAGATTTGTTGGTCCTTTTGAGGTGTTAGAGAAGGTAGGTGAGTTAGCCTATCGTTTGGCCCTACCTCCCTCTCTTTCTTCTCTCCATGATGTGTTCCATGTGTCCATGTTGAGGAAGTACTGTTATGATTCCTCTCATGTGTTGAGTTCTCCTCCTGAGGATGTTCAGGTAGATATGACTCATGTGGAGGTACCTTTGCGGATTCTGGAGAGAGGCAGGTCCGGGAATTGCGTACCAAGAGTATCCCCGTGGTAAAAGTTCTTTGGAAGAATCACACCATTGAGGAAGCTACTAAGGAATTGGAATCTGAGATGAGACAGAAATATCCGGATTTGTTTGATCATTCAGGTAAGTGAAGTCCAAATTCGGGACGAATTTTATTTAAGGGGGAGTGAGTGTCACGACCCTAAACCTAGGCACATTTTGGTCACGCGTGAAGCACGTGGGGTTGGGTTGGCTTTGCATCTCATCCCTTGTATTGTGCTATTTGGTTTATTAAGTGTTCATTTGGATACTTGTGATGAACTATGTGATGTTAGATATTGTTAAAGTGATTTTGAATCATATAATGCCTAAGTAATGGAAATGGGATAAATGTGTAGTAATGTGTTAACACTTGAAAATTTGAGTTGAAAGTGTTATAAAAAGTATGAGGTGCTTAGGTGTAACTTTAAACTTGTTGGAGGTAGTTATTTGTTGAAATTCAATCTTGGAGGAGCTTGGTTGTAAATTAGTTTATATAAATATCATAAAGCTTCTTTAGGAAGCCTTATTTGTTTCCATCAGCTTCTCCATGTCTCCCTACGTTCTTGAAAGTTCCAAACCCTAGCTTAACTTCCAAAAATCCCAGAAAATTAGAGGTTGCTTGGTTGTTGATTCCATCTTTAAATTATTGCAAAGGAAGGTGTTTAGAGCGCGTAGAGCCGTTTATATCTTCTTTTTAATTTGGTGAAAATTGGTAAGTTGTTATGGTTTCCTTCTTTAACTGTTCATAACATGTTTAATGATGTTATTTTGATGTTGTGAATCATTTTGATAAAGGATGGATCATTTCCTTGGGGTTGGAATGAAAGGAAACTAAGTGGTTGAAGAACATGTGAAAGGGTGGTATAACATGAGTTGAATTGGATTGTAAACTTGTTATAGATGTGTTATGGGGCATGAAGGGAGTCTAATAGGTTATAAAGCATGTGTATAGACTGTTATAATTTGACCTTGCAGTAGCTGAGTTGAGAACTGAAGTGGTATTGTTGTTGATGCTGCTGATGTGCCGAAGAACATCAGTTTCTGGGCAAGGGCACGAGTCGTGCCCAGAGGCACGAGTCGTGCCTCAGTCGTCCCTTGAATTTGTTCTGAGTCGTGACCAAATGCAGGACGAATGTTTCTGGTGGGGGTTTAAAGGGCACGAGTCGTGCCCTAGGGCACGAGTCGTGCCCTACCCTGCTGTCCTTGAACAAGGTTTGAAGCCTTGTGAACCTAGTCTAAGGGGCATGTAATGGTACACTCTTTAACTAGGATTCTATTACAAATTTAGTACTTCATAATGGAACTTGAAATGATCCAAATGAGTAATGGGAAGTGCCTTAAGTAATGTCTTGAAAATGCTTGGGAGGCAAGGGTATAACTTGAACCAAAGTTTATAAAACTTGGTAAATGAACTTGGAACCTTAAGAGAAGGTGTTTAATATTGTATTGTGATCGCGTAGGGTTACTTATATGTTATTGTAGCCTTATGTGATGACCTATGTAGGGTTATTTGCTCTTATAGTGCCTCAAATGTGTTGTGCACTATTTACTTGGTTTGGAAAGGAGGGGTAGCATCCTGTTACTGGTTTACACATTGTATAATAAATGTGTAGGACTTACGTGATCTACTTTGTGTCATACGAGTTTACATATTCATAGTTAATTGTGCACATAGTGTTAAATACGTGTTGCACTGTTTCAATGATTTAACATGAATTGCAGTACCATGTTATATATATGTTGATGTCCCATTGGGTGGACTTATTTTCAAGTATCTGTAATGTGTTTGAATATGGTATACCAGTTGATCTTCGGGGGTATAGGGAATGCAACCACTTATGAGAAGATATTTCATAAGGTGCTTGGATGTCCTTATACTTGTACCGTTCACCCCCTTCTGTGGCCACAGATTGAGGGGTTCAGCTTCTGTGGATATGTGCAGTCATGCCACAAGATAGCGAGGCAGCTTATATGGATCTCAATAAGGGGTCGTATAAGAGGTGAAGGTGCACTAGCAGTTCACCAAATGAGAGAAGTATAAGTATAACTCCCACCGTAGTACTACATATGATTCAGATGGAGAAAGGTAAAGGGAAAGGTAAAGTAAAGTGTTTACTGTTTTCCCAATTTGGTTATTGAGCAACCTATTTGGTGTTGCATATTTGTTGAGCAACCTGTTTATGTGTTGCATCTTGTATGGCATATTGTTGCATACATAATAGCTTGCTGAGATTTTATCTCACCCCTTCTCCCTTTATTGTTTTAGATCCCGCTGAGACAGGAAGACCGGACCAGTGAGGCCGGGGCAGGAGTTTGGACATCTTTTGGTTATCGGGGTATGTGTTGTCTTGGGATTTGGGATTGTTGGTTGTTATTCTTTTGGGAAAAGGTTTTGTATATAAAACTTTCATAAACATGTTTTCAGTTGGATTGTGTTGTAATTCAACTTGAGTTTGGTTTGTTGTATGGTTGGCTTGTGTAAGCCTTACCAGTTGTATATTTGTATAAATAGGTTGTGTGTGGTTGCAAACAGGTTTATATATTGCCTCCGTGTAAAGAGGTTATTTTGAAATTGTTTTGAAAATGAGTAGTTTAATTTTCAAGTGAAAGTAAAGAAAGGTTTTTTTAAATGTTATTTTGGGACTCTCCATCCTGGGACACGAGTTTATAGGTCTCGGGAGTTGGGAGGAGCCCACATGGTAACATACAATAGAACCTTCAGTTTGCATTTTAGCCATCAGACAATTACCTCTATAATTTCTTCCCTTGTAAATCTTCTTCTCGTAATATTAGAAGAATTCTCGAGCCAAGATGTATAGCATTTAGAGCTGATTTTTGGATTTACAGTATCCAGTCGCACTCTCCGTTGGAATGGCCAGTGCCCTGCAGCTTGACCCTGCTGCACCTAAGGCATAAAATTTTTTATTGATCGATTCATCACAATTATTTTACAGAGTACTATGTTTGTCATACATCACATGGCAATTAAGATACCTGAATATTTTCCCTGCCTTCCTCAGATTGCTGATTGGCATGATCTTCAGAAGGCTGCTTGCGGCTTTCATCACCTATAAGAAGTCTACCAGTCAGTACTCAGTATACACTAGAAAAGAAGATGCAAGTTCGAAAAATCACATTACCAGAATTTGCTCGAATAGGAATCAGGTTTGCTTCGGTTATTGGTTTGTTGTATGGTTTGCGTGATGATGATGATGGCCAGGTGGTTGGGCTAGAGAGGTCCCCCCTGCATCTGCATGCAAGTTAAAATCAAGTTACATTTTCTCTTATTCCGCGGAAAGTCAAACCTTGCTGAAGGCAACAATTGTGGGGCGTACGTTGTTGAGGAACCTCAGAGAGTGGTGGGGCAAAATTCAACAACGGCTCATCCTGATCGTCTTCAAACCTGCCATAATTTACCATTAAGTATTTCAGAAACAAACAAGAACACCAATAATTAAATACTCCCTCGGTCCCAAAATGAACGTCCGAAAAATTTTCAAATTAGTTCTTGATCAAGAACAAATTTGAAACTTTGTTGAATGTGTGGACAGTTGTAACTTACATTTGTACTCATATCCACGGTCTGTTTTGTTGAAATTGATTTCCTAGCTACACTAAAACTTTCACATTTTGGAACGGAAGGAGTAACTAATAAAGAATTCTCGCAGATATAAATGGAATAAAAGCAGTAGTCTAATATATGTACTAGCCTTGTGATTATACAAATTGACTGGCAGCATATACGTAAGCATTTTGAGAAGAAAAATAAAATCATAACAAGGAGTCACCTTTCAAAGAAATTGGATGTACTTGTATCATCCTGGTATGGAACATAATGCTCAATTAAGGTGATATGAGCAGGATCAGCTGTGAGTGAGAGGGAGATTAAATAAGAAATTGTACAGAGTATGGCACTTTAATGTCCCACTATGCATTGGTAAAGTCATGATTATTTTTTGCACTACAGATATATACTTTAAGGGTATTAAAGTGTTTGTACAGTATACAAATTAATGCATAGGCAGTTATACAGTACTCTGTACATCACCTTCAGGCACATAAGAAATTTCCTTATTCCGTATCTTGTATACACATATCACTTTTGTTTCCTATTATACAGATTCATGGAAGATTGGAGAAAAGAAGAAAACCTTGATGATGATTCTGAGGCAGGTCTTCTTCCCCAAGGTCTTCTTCCCCAGGGTTGTGGCTGATAAATGTCTCGTCTATACTGTCCAATTGCTACACAAGCAAATGATTGTCCCATGTTGGGCTCAATTCCAACTCGGGACTTGTATGACTCCAACATTAGAAAGAAAATCACAAAATTAACAAAATAGTAATTGACTTTACCACGATAATATAGTTTCTTTGCTGGAATCCCATAGGCGTCTTTGAACTAGAATAAAGTGGCGACATTATCTCTCCAAGCTCACTTTCATGATTTTTCGGAAGGCTAACGGCTCCTTTCCTGAGTTCGACAAAAAAGACAACAAAAGAAGTGTAAATAGCTAACAAAAATATTGATAAATATGTCAATTGCAGCCAGAAGGTGCTAAGCACAGAGGTTATGAAGTGCTACAACAAAACCAGGTTAGCAATGCAAGGAGACAAGTTTATGCAGCTGAATGAGAAGGGCAGTTTCGTAGATAGAGTTGGAGTCAGGTTAATTTGTTGTAATATTGGTTACAGTAAGTGTGTGAGTGTGTTTTATTGTAACAGCTAGTGTGTAAGTTTGCTGTAAGTGTGCTGCTTATACTCATTCTGTACAGAAGAACAATTCATTCAATTCAATACAGATTTTCATTCACAAAGCTTTCTCTCTCCCTCTACAATTTAGTTTACATGGATGGCCATCTCAGTTCATGAGAAAAGCACTAATAATAATAATAATTGAAAATCAATTAAAAATACAGAATAAACACATGAAACGTACGTTGCGAGAGTACAATCCGGAAAAGATATAGCGTTTAACACTTCATCTAATCGCTCCTAGGAACACGGTTACGGAAGAAATTAAACAACAGTAGTAATAATAAAGACGAAATTTATAAAAAGAAGAGGAAAAAACATAAATCAAATAATTACCTGAGCATTAATTGCAATCTCTGAAATGAACAAAATTGGATTATAGAGTTATTGAAACTATGAACTTATATAAATTGAAGTAGAGAAATTCCTGAGCTTACTTAAAACAAGATCTGCTTTAAGTTTAAACACTGAGACGACTCCACCTAATTCAATAGAATAAATTAATAGAAAAGTCAGATTAGTAGTAAGTGAAAGTAAGCTTGAAAGGCTAATATATTTATTTACTCAATAGGATTCCAGAGAGTCTGAGCTCCAACGGTTCGGACGGATTTATCATAACATCGCTGTAACATTAACATAAAATCGAATGAAAATCAAAATTAGGTACTGAATCGGTAATGACGAACATGAATTAGCTGCTAACCAGATTTTTTCGACGTCGAGCATGTCTAACTGTCTTTGTCCCATCCTCTCCTTCTCTTTTCTAGCTACCAGCCTTCACACAATTCAAATGAACACACATGAATTGTGAATCTAGAGAGGAATTTCAATTTAGAAACATACATGAAGAAATGAAACAACACAATCAATCAAATCAAATCAAATAGAGTTTAAAA
Organism: Adenophora triphylla var. japonica; assembly: GCA_022495995.1. Classification (NCBI taxonomy): domain Eukaryota; kingdom Viridiplantae; phylum Streptophyta; class Magnoliopsida; order Asterales; family Campanulaceae; genus Adenophora; species Adenophora triphylla. Next base: position 90,656 of record JAFEMH010003461.1, on the reverse strand, counting down.
ACATACACGAAACAAAAACATACAGGAAAAAAATGACATAATGCTTGATAAACACAATTAATCAAATCAAATCAAAATCAGTTTAATTTCACCATATTAGATGAAGCGGAGCTCCCGGAAGAATGAGCCGATGACAGACGTACATAGCTTCGTCAGAAACAATAATAGGTCTGTCAGGTTCGGGTTCAGGTTGAGGTTGAGGCTGAGGTTCAGGTTCCATTGAATCATACGCAGAATCACGACAATATGAACAGTCGAAAGAGGAAGTGTAGAGAGAGAAAGAGAAGTGTAGAGAGACCTGTGATGTGAGAAATCAATTTAAACTATAGTTTGAAAGAATTGTTATTTTGGAAATTATATTTTTTAAAATGAATATTTTGAGAAAAAAAAAATCCTTTCCTTCCAACACCCAACACCTAACACGCGCCTATCTCTCCCTCTCAGATTTTCAGGCGGGTATATATAAATAACACTCTCTCACTTTAAATTGATTTCTCACATCACAGGTCTCTCTACACTTCTCTTTCTCTCTCTACACTTCCTCTTTCGACTGTTCATATTGTCGTGATTCTGCGTATGATTCAATGGAACCTGAACCTCAGCCTCAACCTCAACATCAACCTCAACCTGAATGTGACAGACCTATTATTGATTCTGACGAAGCTATGTACGTCCGTCATCGGCTCATTCTTCCGGGAGCTCCGCTTCATCTAATATGGTGAAATTAAACTGATTTTGATTTGATTTGATTTGATTAATTGTGTTTATCAAGCATTATGTCATTTTTTTCCAGTATGTTTTTGCTTCGTGTAGGTTTTTAAACTCTATTTGATTTGATTTGATTGATTGTGTTGTTTCATTTGTTCATGTATGTTTCTAAATTGAAATTCCTCTCTAGATTCACAATTCATGTGTGTTCATTTGAATTGTGTGAAGGCTGGTAGCTAGAAAAGAGAAGGAGAGGATGGGACAAAGGCAGTTAGACATGCTTGACGTCGAAAAATCCGTTAGCGACTAATTCATGTTCGTCATTACCGATTCAGTACCTAATTTTGATTTTCATTCGATTTTATGTTAATGTTACAGTGATGTTATGATAAATCCGTCCGAACCGTTGGAGCTCAGACTCTCTGGAATCCTATTGAATAAATAAATATATTAGCCTTTCAAGCTTACTTTCACTTACTACTAATCTGACTTTTCTATTAATTTATTCTATTGAATTAGGTGGAGTCGTCTCAGTGTTTAAACTTAAAGCAGATCTTGTTTTAAGTAAGCTCAGGAATTTCTCTCCTTCTTCAATTTATATAAGTTCATAGTTTCAATAACTCTCTAATCCAATTTTGTTCATTTCAGAGAACAGATTGCAGGGCAGAAATTGCGTACAGTCTCCTCATAGGTAAAGGCCGGATCATTTTTCATTTTCTTCTCAAGAAAATTTATTGCCTCTTGCTCCTTTAATCCAGCACTTGTTGCCTTGTGACCAAAGAAGTGGCCCGCTGGATCACATTTGAATAGTCGAGGTCCAACCTCATCATCAATACCCAAAACCATAGCAACTACTCTGAGATGTCTCATATATGCATGTTGAGTACTCCCTCCGTCCCGCTCGAAAGGGCAATTTTGCCTCCTAGCACGAAAATTAAGAAATGAATAAGGAAAGTGATGTAAGAAAGAGAAAAAGGTTAAATATTGTGAGTATGAAAAATTAAATAGGAGAGAATGGGTGGGAGGAATAGTTAGGAGAGAGAATGTTGTGAGCGTAAAAGTAAAGTATGAGAGAACGAGTGGAGTAGGAAGAGTAAAAAAATAATAAAAATTTTCCTTTTTGGGGTTGTGCCCTTTTAAATGGGACGCCCAAAAAGGAAATTTGTGCCCTTTCGAACGGGACAGAGGGAGTATATATATATATTTATATATATATATATATATATATATATACTCCTCCGTCCCATAGAACATTACACGTTTACTATTGAGAACGGAAAATAAGGAATAATGTTATTAAAGTAGGTGTTGTGAGTGGGAGGAGAGAGAATGAGTGGAGAGAATAGTAAATTATAATGGTGTTGTGAGTATTAAAATAATGTAGGAGAGAGAATGAGTGGAGAGAATAGTGATTTAAGATTTCCTTTTTAGGAAAGTGGGACTTTAAAGAGGGACGCCCAAAATAGCAAAAGGGGTAATGTTCTATGGGACGGAGGGAGTATATATTAATATATATTTTTAAATATATATTAAATCAGTCCCTTACCTTTTTTTATTTTCAAATCAGTCCCTTAACTTTTATTATTTTCATATCAGTCCCTTAACTTTTATTATTATCAAATCAGTCCCCTAAATTTCTATTATACTCAAATAGTCCTCACAAACTTCCACCTCCACCACCAATGCAGAATAGGCCATGTTTGGCCCCAACAGGAATCCTCCATGCCGGCCAAATGGCCCAAAAGCTCGGCCAAGACACCTAAAATAGAAGTGACCAGAACTTTTAGTTAAAGCAGTGGTACGGAAAACTAACACTTCTACCAAAATGATTTGAACAAATGAAAATCTGAAATTGCAAGGCTTATAGTTTATATAGAAACACTATATTTTCTTTTGAGCAGTAATGCTGAAACATCAATTAAAATGCTGAAACATCAAGTGATCCTCCCGTGCCTATTGTTCAACTATGGCCTCAGCAAATGCTTCCTGTTCAAAAAGATGAGGAATTGCTTCAGCTTCAACACAGGAGGCACGTGCCTCTGCTGCGCATTCACTGGAAACTCAACCCTTTTCATCTCTGATTTAACAGCCAGGGAAGTCGAATGGCATTTTATTTGCAAGAATGAATGTCCAGGAGGGGAGGAGGGAGGGAGTATAATCTTGATTGAGTTGTTCCTAGTTGGTTAGGGGAAAGCAGAGCAGAGTTATTGATTAGCTCGAATGGAATGCTTATTCAAACAAGTGATGGTTTCTTGACCACACTTTGAATCAAATAATACTTGCAATTAAAAAAAAACAAAAAGAAACTCAAGCACATACATATCCCCAAGTAACATACTACTATCATTCAACAACACCACTCCTCCGCCTGCCATTTTTACCAAACTATGAAGTAACTTATTTAACCAAGTACAACAATAAACAAACATCAGGTATCAAACTAAGCTACCTTAAGCAACGAAAGTGGAGTACTAATGCTGAATAACCTCACTGCTCTGTTGAAAAAGAAAAGAAAATGCAGGAACCTAACTTTAGATTAGGGCCTGAGTCCAACAAGGTAGTCCACACTTTGCAGAATATTTTAAACATTTAGGTTTCCAAAATTTTGAATCTTTACAAAATCACCAAAAAAATAAAATCAAAATCAAAATCCAACCAAACCGAAATCCAACCAAATCAAAATATAAATCCGGGTTTTGATTTAGATCGATCGATAGAGAGAGAGAGAGTTTACCATACTAGGTTTCCACGAATTGAACGGCGAGGCTGAAGAGACGGTGAGGGATACGGCGGAGGCTGAGACGGTGAGAAAGAGAGAAAAGGGTTGCCACTTTGACAGAGGATTTTGCATTTTTTAAAATGAAGAGAGAGAGAGAGAGAGTGACGGAGGGAGAAGATGACTGAAGCCGTGGTGTCGCCGGTGGATGAAGAAGACGGTGAGGGAAATGAGAGAGAGAGAAACCGTGGATCTGGTTTTTGAAAATGAGGAAAGAGAGAGAGAGAAACCGTGGATCTGGTTTTTGAAAATGAGGAAAGAGAGAGAGAGAAATGAGGAGAGATATAGGGAGGGGAGTAATTGATTTTATTTAAAATGTTATGGGCCTTTGGATTGAATGGTTTGAAGGGTCAGATCTAGCTTTGACTCTTAATTCCCGTGAAATTTTGAAACCCAATCAAACAATGCCACATCACGTACTTATATTTATTTCACACTGTATTATACACTAACTAAAATATTTATGTCTAATATTAAGAATAATATTATTTATTATTAATAATATTTATTAATTATAAAATTAATTAATTAATTAATATTAATATTAATTATATAATCAGTAATAATATTAATAATAGTATTAATAATAATTAGAAATTTTTATTATTTTTTATTGAATAGGAAAAAATATTTTAGATTTTTTTTATTACTGAAATTTACAAAAATTTATCTAAAATATTTACATGCTTTTATTTTATTTATCCAAAATTTTAGTTATAGTAATATGCCTAATATCAAGAATAATAACATTATCATATAGTTAATAATAATACTTAATAATAAGACTAATAATGATGTTATTGTTAATTATTCAATTATATAATTGAATATATTAATAATTATTATTATATAATTAATAATAATATTATTATATAATTAATAATAATATTAATAATAACTAGTAATAATACATAACATACAAAATAATAATGTTATTAATTAATAATAATATTCATTAATTTAATTATTTTAAATTTATTAATAATAATTTAATAATTTAAACTTCTAAGAAATATTAATATACCTAGGTAATAATTGATATTAATAAATTATATAAAAATACTTATTAACAATAACAATAATTTTATCTTTAAAGAAAATAGTAATTAGTAATAATACTTAATAATAAGACTAATAATGATGTTATTGTTAGTTATTCAATTATATAATTGAATATATTAGTAATTATTATTGAATAATTAATAATAATATTAATAATATCTAGTAATAATAAATAATATCAAAAATAATAATGTTATTAGTTAATAATAATACTCATTAATTTAATTATTTTAAATTTATTAATAATAATTTAGGGTATAGGGCTTAGGGTTTAGAGTTTAGGGTTTAGGGTATAGGATTTAGGGTTTAGGGTTTAGGATTTAGAGAGAGAGAGAGAGAGAGAGAGAGAGAGAGAGAGAGAGGATAAGAAGCTGTCAAGGGAGAAAAAGGAATAGATGTTTAGTAATGGCATAGAAGTTATTAGTAATGGCAAGGAAGTTAACTGTTGTGAGAGTAGGATAGTGGGTTAATTAGGTTATTTTTAGGCCGTCCGATCTATTTTCTGAGAATCAATCACAGACGTTCTTTGTCTTGGCGGTTACTTCCCTTCCCTATTGTAATATAGATATTTCCTCCGTTCTATAGAATATTGCTTAGTGTACCGTTGGTAATTCACACTTGCCAAATTAAATTTTATAATCCTTCTTTATTATAACGAAACTCATTTGTCAATTTTACAACAATTATCTATTTAATATTCCCTAATCTACTTCATCTTTCATACCATTCACAGTATCTACTTGATATTATTTCTTAATTTATGTTCTCAATAGTAAGTGAGTTAGGTTTTATGGAACGATGAGAGTATTCAATGTATAAGAAAAGAAACAATATAATTAAATTTTTAAATACTAAATACAATATATTTGATGTAAAATCAAATTTTTATTATTGACTTATTAATGTAACTAAATACAATATATCTGTCTCTAAATTAGAGACGGGTTAAAATCTGTCTCTAAAGTTTAGAGACGGATTCTGAATCTGTCTCTAATTTAGAGACGGATTCTGAATCTGTCTCTATTTTAGAGACAGATACAAAACCCGTCTCTAAAATTTAGAGACGGAATCTGAATCCGTCTCTAAATTAGAGACGGAATCAAATTTCGTCTCTAAATTAGAGACGGATTCAGATTCCGTCTCTAAATTAGAGACGGATTCATATTCCGTCTTTGAATTAGAGACAGAATCTGAATCCGTCTCTAATTTAGAGACGGAATCCGAATCCGTCTTTGATTTTTGGTTCTGTCTCTAATCTGTCGCCAAATTAGCTACGGATTCCGTCCGTCTCTAAATTTTCGTCTCTAAATCCGGTTTTCCTTGTAGTGATCTCACAAAAAGAGGAGACTAGAAGTCATTGATGCAAGCCATATCAATGATCGTCAAATGATTGAGAGCTAAACTGAGACATGATCCGGAATTGTGAAGTGAGAAAAGTGAAAGTAGCAGCCATTTTTGAAGCTTCCGACAGTTGAATTGTAATTTTGGTATAGAGAGAGAGAGAGAGAGAGAGAGAGAGAGAGAGAGCGCAAAAGTAGCGGCCATTTTTGAAGCTTCCGACGTGAGGAAAGGGGGGAGGGGTGCAGAGGGAATTTGAATTTGGGAATAATTCTTTATTTATTTGGGATTTACAAAAAAAAATCTTTAAAGGGGAAAAAAGTTTGGGGAGAGGGGCCTAGGGGGATTTTTCCTTTATTTTTTTGACATTATTTTTGTTGACTAAATTTAGTAGCAAGAAAATATTATTTTTCCCTCGACTCAAAATGAATAACAAAAAATACTACTATATTTTTGTCCAAAAAATTGAACATTACTTCCTTCATCCCAAAAAAATAATTCTTTTTTAAAATATTCATTGAGATGAAGGAAGCAATGTTCAATTTTTTTTTATAGATAGTAGTATTAATTTTGGGATGAAAGTAATATTCATTTTTGAAATGATGAAAATATTTTATTTAAAGAAGTAGAATTTTTTTTCTATGTCCAAAAAATAAATGAACATTGCTTCATTCAGTCTCGATGAACATTTAAAAAAAAAATGCTACTTTATTCGTCTAAAAAATTAATGTTCATTTTTTGAGACGAGGACGCTAACATTATAAGCATTAATTTTTAGAAAATAATATTACTTCGTTTAACAAAAATATTACTTCCTTCGTCCCAATGAATATTTTAGAAAATAATACTACTTCATTTGTCTCAAACGAATGTACTAACATTACAAACATTAATTTTAAAAGCGAATGAATGAAGTAGTATTATTTTATAAAATATTCATTGAGATGAAGGAAGTAATGTTCATTTTTTGGACAAAAATGTAGCAGTATTTTTTTTGTAATTCATTTTGAGTCGAAAGTAATATTCATTATTGAAAGGAAGGAAATGATTTTTTTAAAGAAGTACATTTTTTAAAGTATTTATTTGAGACGGTGTGATGTACCCGATTTTTTATTTTGAAAAATCAAACGGAGTCGTCACGAAGTTTTAGTTTAAGTGCCAAAACTTTAAAAAATGCCCAAAAATGAGAGAAGTGGGTTCGGAGGTCACGTTACACTCCGGAAAGAACGTTAGGGTTCACCCGGAATGCCTCGTAAAACGAGTCTTCCTAATTTAAAACCATTTGTGTGTGTGTGTGTGTGTATTTTTCAAAAGAGATTTTCTGAAAATAAAAGTTTTGACTGGACTGGACTGAAATTTATCAAAACAGTGTGCTTCTGTGAGTGAAAAAGGATTGAAAACAAAATGTCTGTCCATTGCATTCTTGTCCGCGCGGACCAGAGCGAGGGTCAATTCTATCCGCGCGGATGGGACAGTAAATATTCTTTTTTGCAGCTTTCTAGTCTGATTCTGTAAATTCCAGAATGCCAACTGGAGTTATAGAATCAGAACTAGAGTTTGCAACAGAAAATGATAAGTAAAAATATTTTTGAATTTTGCATCCATGCTTGTCCCCACTTTTCTTAGGCTTTGATTAGTGATCACTAAACATGATTAGTGGTGATCTACTATATCAAGCCATCCATAGGGTACATTAGGACTTGGAAGCACTTCATTTGCTTGGGATGGGGAGATTTAACATAAAACAAAGATTAATGAAAATTGAATTTAGGTTAAGGGTGTATCAACTTTAGAGTGAATTTCTAAGGTGGTCATTAAGATGACCATCCTTGAGATCTTTGAACTCAATGTATCAACTTCACCCTTTTGTAACCTAGGAACCTTAATGATCTTCATCCATGGAAATTGTTCCAAGGTGAAGATCTTAGGTTAGGGACAAAACATTTACAAGGAAGTAAAAACAATTTAGACCATTTAAAATGGTCATCCATGGAAATTTATTCCAAGATGACCATATTTTAGGTCAAGTAATAACTAATAACATAAAAGAAAGTGAAAATAAGAATATGGACCAATTAGTGTGATCATCCATGGAGATGAACTCCAAGGTGACCACACTTTAGGCCAAGAGATCGAGCAACAACTAGTTAATGTAAAAAGAGGAGGAACAACAAGTTAAAAGAAATGTGGATCCTTATAGAGAATCATCCATGGAGATGAACTCCATGGAGATCCTCTTGGATCTAGGACAAGAGATGAACAACAAGTAAATGAGCAAGTTACATCCTTAAAATGTGAGATGTATGCATGGATGGAGGAGATTAAGGTAAGGAGAAGGAGGATTTACCAATGATTGTACCCTATCTTCCTTGGATTTGTGTTTGGGGCTTGAATATGATCAATATTTGTGTTGGGATTTTGTGTTTTTACTTGGTGTTTAGGCTGTTTTCTGGGTTTTTTGTGAATATAACAGTAAGGGTTCGAATAATGGATCCTCTAAACTGAGATATAATGATTTTATTTATAGGCTGATTTTAGGGTTCGAAGATGTCCGCGTGGATGAGACTGAGTCTCATTCCTGTCCGCGCGAATGGGGATGCTGGCGTGCCTGATTTGCAGAAAGCAGTTTTGGCTGCTTGCATTTAATGAAAAGTTGGTCAATTTCTTGGAAATGACTCTTTCCAGCGAGATCCAACCCATTTTTACTGTTCCTTCAAGGTCCTTTCTTGTTTAAATTGCCTTAGGAAGTGACCAAAATGCCCTTGAATGTTTATTTGACGTGGAAAACGTTAAATTGGGCTGAAGGAACATTGGTGGCTCAGATTGGGACACTTACAGTAGCCCCTCGGCGACGGCACTTTCGGAGGAAGTGGGGTCGTCGATAAAAGTGAGGTCCCAATATGTTGGGAAAAAGATGGTGACCATTTTGGTCGGACCTCTCAGGAAAGGAATGACCATTTTGGTCTGATGGCTGAACCTAGTGATAGGCTACCTACGTATCCTTAAGAGGAATCAAGCCGGTCGTAGTTCGGGTCTTTCGACTATCTTCTGACGTCGACCCTAGAGTGACTATTTTAGGATGTCAACCTAATAATGATTTTGGTTTGTCAAATCAGAGGATGATTGCGATTTATCACTTTCCTCGTGTTTCGTGTCGAAATCGAAGTGATAGCGTTTAGGTGCCTCAAGCCTTGATGATGGCGTTTTAGGTGCCTCGGACCTTGATGATGGCGTTTTAGGTGCCTCGAACCTTAAAGATGGCGTTTTAGGTGCCTCAGACCTTGAAGATGGCGTTTTAGGTGCCTCGAACCTTAAAGATGGCGTTTTAGGTGCCTCGAACCTTAAAGATGGCGTTTTAGGTGCCTCGAACCTTAAAGATGGCGTTTTAGGTGCCTCGGACCTTAAAGATGGCGTTTTAGGTGCCTCGAACCTTAAAGATGGCGTTTTAGGTGCCTCGGACCTTGAAGATGGCATTTTAGGTGCCTCGGACCTTGATGATGGCGTTTTAGGTGCCTCGAACCTTAAAGATGGCGTTTTAGGTGCCTCGAACCTTGATTTGAAATGATTTCCTTCGATGGTTTGCGTCCTTTTGTTGGGGATGGATTATGAGGGGATAGATGGTCCTTTGGTGGACTTCATTTGAAGGGATCGGTCTTACGTTTGCTGCCGGAGGTGGAAATGAGGAAAGAAACGGAATTCCGTTAGCTTTCGTCGGGGAAATCGGGCTTACGTTTTACTGTCGGGGAAAAGGATGACCGTATTGGTGAATGTGCGCTCGCCCGAAAATTTCGGTTTGATGAAAATGAAGGAGTCGTCACGCCGTTTTTAAGAGGAAACATTGAAAACCTTTTTAGAGAGAAAACACGGGTTCGGGGGTCAGGTTACGTGTTGGGAAGAACCGAGAGTTCACCCAACACGCCTCGTCCATAGACGAGTCTTTCAATTAAACATCCAAATAAATCCAAAGTGTGTGCAAATGTTGATAATGAACAAAATGTGGTAAACATGCATCTTATTTATTATGAATAGGGAATTACAGCTTGTGAGCCTATTATTTAGGGAGGCCACATCCCTGCTACAACAATCTAAAACAAATTACAAAGGAAAAAGGTCTCTGCAGACAGGCTCGATATGTCGCATGACAAATGGCACCGGTGACCACATATGTCGCGTGACACAGGATCACCTAGGGACAATTGTGTCGCGTGACATACAGAAGCCATCTGCAGAAACTTACATGATGAACACCATAATTAATAAAAAAAATAACACAAATCTAATTGATTGACTAGATTACAAACGAAATACAGAAATAACAACAAATCGACCCCGGGAGTGTGGATATGGGTAGATCCACACCCCCTTGGGGTTCAAACACCAAATTCAATCAAGTATTCAACAATAATAGCTCAATTACACAAATTATTCAAGTTAAACAGAGAGATTGCGATTGGGATTCAGTAATCCAGACAGCTAGGATCTGATTACTGAATCCTAACAAAAGTAAATGAGAGAATTATAAAGAATTGAAGAAGAGGGAGAGATAGGAGGGGGTTTGAGAGTTGTTACCCTTGATTCTTTCACGAATTCTGTATCAAGTTAGATACAAAATCCTTCAATTCACTGCTTCTGATCTGGAGAGGTTGATGCAAGAGGTCCAAGTGGTTTGGCTTGAGAAGTGGGTTTGGCTTGGAAGGAATTGGATTGGTTGAGGGTAGGAGATAGAGAGGATTGTGTTTGGGAGGTTCGTTACGATGCAATTTCTGCAGAGTAACAATAGGCTGAAGTTGGGATCCATTTCTGAGAGGGGGAGGGTCTTATTTATAGGCTGCAGTTAGTGGCCTAAAGATGTCGCACGACCTTACGTAGCCACTTTCTAGGCCTCGAGTTGTCGCGTGACATAAGGTGGCTCAACTGCTTTTGGCGCCAAAACCAGATTCTGGAACATTCCGGGAAAATACCCAAAAAGTCCAACAGGTTTTATTCCCAAGAGGTCCTTTGGCATGAGTAAGGTACCAAAAGGTACTTCCTTCGCGGGAAACTCATGAAATTTTTCCGGAAGTCTCGGGATAGGTCAGGAATTTACCAAAATGCCCCTTAATGCAGTTTTATTATATTAAAATACATCTAAAAGGTTGCGAATTGGATTGGCGTACTTACAGAGCCCCTCGGCAACGTCACTTTTGGAAAAGGTGTGGTTGTCGATAAAATAAGACCAAATCCCAATGAGCATCAAGGGATAAGGTGACGGGCTAGAAGGGTGAAATCGGGGAAATTGATGGCTGGACCTTTCTGAGAAAGGATTCCTACGTATCCCTTAAAAAGGGAATCAAGCCAGATCGTAGTTCAGAATTACCAAAATTAAATTTATAAGCAAGGAAAGGGGTAGAGACGCATCTTCATACCTTTGTTGTGCTTACCTGTGTTTCTTGAGGGGTTGGTACTACTGCGGTTGGCTAGTAGCTGCCTTTCATGCCAGGTTGTAGCTGCCGGAGGGTCTCATGCTGCAACTGGTATTTGCGAGTAGCTGTCGGAGGGTCTCATGCTATCGTTGGTTGACGAGTTGTAGCTGCCGAAGGGTCTCATGCTGCAATGGGTCTTTTGTGGATGCCGGGGGTCTCATACCACTTCTCTAATGTAGGGTAGTTGCCGGAGGGTCTCACACTACTGCTGCTTTTCTTTGTGGATGCCGGGGGTCTCATACCACTTCTCTGGTGCAGGGTAGTTGCCGGAGGGTCTCACACTACTGCTGCTTCTTTTCGTGGATGTCAGAGGGTCTCATACCACTTCTTCTTCTACTTTGCTGGGGATGGGTGTAGGCTAGGGGGTCTCACGCTTACTCGCTTACGCTTTCTGTTCTTTGTTGTTGATAAGTATAGCTGTCAGGGGACTCACGCTATCTCTGCTTCTGTTGGGGATCAGTGTAGCTGCCAGGGGTCTCACGCTACTGCTTTCCTGCTTTGTTGCTGTTCTTTTTGTTGATAAGTGTAGCTGCCAGGGGTCTCACGCTACTTCTTCTTTTCTTCTGCTTTTTGTTGATAAGTATAGCTGCCAGGGGACTCACGCTATCTCTGTTTCTGTTCTTTGTGGATGCCAAAGGGACTCATACCATTATGTTGGTGCAGGGTAGTTGCCAGGGGGCTCATACTACTTCTGCTTCTGCTGGGGATCAGTGTAGCTGCCAGGGGTCTCACGCTACTGGTTTCCTGCTTTGTTGCTGTTCTATTACCGGCTTTGCTGCTGAACGGTCTTTGTTGATTTGTTTGCTTCTCTTTTGGGTCTTTGAGCTTTGCTTGGGAATCTAGGGACTCTTCTTGTCTGTGCCTCGAGGCTGCTGGTCTTTGAAATTTCTGCTTGTCAAGCCGGGGACTACGCTTTACGGGAGTTGGCTTCTTTCTTGGGATTGTTGGGGCCGTTGGTCTTGCTGAGCTCTGCAGGGGCTATCACAGATCTGAGGCCTTTTGTTCTTTCTCTTTCTTTTTTTTCGGTTTGGCACGAGGGCCGATCTTGAGATATGGTGAGACTCAATTGATTATTGTACCTGCGAGGGTAAAGCAACAGCTTCCAGCGCTATATCTAGCTAAGCTTATCTTGTTAGCAAAGATTAACCTATGTTAGCTTGCTTGCACGAGTCTGTCTGTTCTGGAAATGAAGTGAGATTATTGTGTTAAGAGGTCGGCTTTGTCAGGTTTGTGTATGGGGTTTTGGGATTGTCTCGGATAGGTGTGTATAATAGGGGTACTCTCCCGTGTATTTTCATGGGCATATATATGAGGGTAATGGGTGTATTATAGCAACGGCGAGTCGGAAAAAAGTTCTGGGGCCACCACTGCAGGCTTTTTTTTACACTGTTTGCTATCAGCTAAAATATGTCGCCCGACATGTCATATCTGCTTGGCTTATTGTGTCGCACGACTGAGAGAGGCTCGTAACAGGTCCTTTTTAAAGTCGGTTCAGGCTTCATTTTGCAAAAACTGTCTTCTTAGTAGAGGCAACCAGCAACCCTTCTTTGGAAAATAGGCAAATTCTTTGGCCAAGATTGATACTTTCAGCTGCAATGGGGCATTATAACAGGGAAATAGCTTCTCGGGAGTGCCAATTTCGTCAAGATTTCCTCGAAATTTCACATTATCATCGGAGGCATCATAGGGAGCTGATTGACAAGAGGTATAGTATGCCATGTCTCTGGTCCTTAAAAGACTGAAGGGTCGACTGGGATTTGCTTCGGGCTGCATCCTGTTTTTGGGATTTAGAGCGCCATGTCTTTAATCTGTCGTACAATGATTTGACTCCAACCGTGGAAGATTTTAGGTCATTGACAGGTTTGAGCGGGGCGGCAACTATAGCATTCCCCCGGGATGGCCGATCGGCTGTGGAGCAGTTGTCAGACTTCCTTCACTTGCCAGAGGATCAGGTGTCATTTATGATTCTGGGTGATGGGTCCATAGACTTGACTCAGATGGCTAGGTTACGCTTGTCCCGTCTTGAGCTGTTCGATCCCTCTATGTCTCTGGATATATTCGTGCTGTTCAGCTTGTCGGCTCACTACTTATGTGAGTATACCGGAGTCTGCTCAAGTGCGTTCTTGAAGCTGTTAGGCAGCGAGGGTGACCGGGGTGTAGCTCTTCATCAAATCAGGTCGGGTCAAGGGGAGATGGACATCGTACCACTATTGCTGGCTGAGACCTATCATGGCATCGACAGGCTGGCAGGGGGATCAGATTTCATGGGGGCAGGCAGCCCAGCTTGTTGTCTTTGTGGTTTTCTGAGAGGTTGCGCTTGATTATGCCACTTTCAGCGGGTCAAATTGCTATGCCTTGGGTGACGGGGCAACGCAGAGTGTTGAGGGATGAGGCTGCTGATAGTTGGCAGATGAGATTGTCACGGTATGGGACTACTGATCTGAGCTTTTGGGTTCCTGCCTGGAATTTACAGACCATGAGAGACATTCAGGATGGATCAGTAGTAGTCCGGCTACCAGGCTTACATGTATCTTCTTTATGTATCCCATCATTGGTGAGCAGACAGTATAGGTACCCTCAGCAGATTGTCCGAGCTTTGAGGAGGGACTGGTGGCCGTCTTTGTTACGATGTCTATGGCCGAGCCTCAGTTATACAGCTTTTTCAGCAGATCCTTTCTGGAGGGCTTTCTCCCCACTCGTGTACTTCTTCGGCAGTCCAGAGGATTTACATTTCTGACCACAGAGTATCTGATCTGGTATGAGGAGCATCAGGGTCTTGTACAGTCGGCTATAGAGGCTCGCCGCCGGAATACTGGGAGCGGATTATCCGTCCCAGATCGGACTTTCGGGGATACAGAGGCACGGGAAACCTGCACAATGTTACAGTGATGCGCGAGGACTATCGGAAACAAGAGATCCGGAGGGCTGCTTTAAGAGATGATCCAGAGGTGATGGCTCGCAGAGAAGTCTTGAGACAGGAGAGGATTGCTAGGGCCGCCTTGAGGGAGACTAGTCTAATTGAACCACCGATGCATGTTATTCCTGAATTGGGACGGGCTCAAACCGACTTATTCGACATTCCTAAGCCAAAGACCTCCCGGGGACCGAGGAAGAGGAAGGATAGGGGAGCGAGTTCGAGAGCGGGGACGAGTTTCTAGACGCTTTTCTGAGAGACATGAGACTTCTTTTGCTTTATGTTTTGAGAGTAGGAATTATTTGTATGGAAATTGAGTATCCTTTGATTACTTAATGCAGACAAAACAGATGTTAGCAAAGCTTTCTTTTATTCGCAACAAGCTTTTTGAGTCAAAAGTAGGCCGTACTTGAACTCATCAAAAAGAATATTAACTCAAAATGAACCTTTGAAGAGCTTTGGAATTGTAATCAAAACACATTTTGGCAGAATGAGAGATTTTTGCAGCAATTTAGACCGAACCACAAGTGGTTGCCTACGTTCCCCTTTTGTAAGAGAACTAAGGGGCTCAGGTCTCCGTAGTTCGACTCAATCAACTTTGTGTTTAAGAAAGGGGAAGATAGAAGGGGGAAATGGTGCAACCCTGTTTTTTTACCTAGACCGCCCTCTTTTGGGTTTTCGGTCTAGTTGGGTATATTCTTTAGCACCGGGTGTGTCCCTTATTTTTGCATAGACTGCCTTTTGAGAGGTTTTCAGTCTCATCTGGGACAATTTTGTTGCGCCTTTATTTGTCAATTTCCTTTCTTTTCTTTTTTTTAGAGGGGGAAAAGACTCGATTATACATAATACCTCCGCAATTTGTCGCCATTGACGGGGTGCAGAAATGGGTTGCCATCCAAGTCTGTCAGCTGCATAGCTCCTCCGGAGAATATTTTCTTCACTAGAAACGGTCCGACCCAAACGGGTGCCCATTTACCCAATGCACTGTTTTGATTTGAGGGCTTCATCTTAAGGACCAAATCACCAACCTTGATATCTCTGGGCTTCACTTTCTTGTCAAAAGCACGGGCCATTCTTCTCTGGTATGCCCTATTATGCTCCATGGCTTTTAGTCTGCGTTCATCCAACAGAGCCAATTCATTATATCGACTTTGGAGCCATTCAATCTCATTCACCTCATTCTCGAGCAAAACCCTGAGAGAAGGAATTTCTAACTCAATGGGCATGACAGCCTCCATTCCGTAAGTCAGAGCGTATGGGGTTGCACCGGTGGCAGTTCGAATTGAAGTGCGGTAGCCCCATAATGCTAAATGTAGCTTCTCAGGCCAATCTCGTCCTCATTCGGCCATCTTCTTTATGATTCTCTCCAAGTTCTTATTGGCGGCTTCAACAGCACCGTTTGTCTGTGGCCTATATGGTGAAGATTTGTGGCGCTTGACTCTGTATTCAGTGAGCAACCGATCAGTTTCTCCCTCGAAATGGGTTCCATTGTCAGAAATAATCTCATTCGGGACTCCATAGCGGCAGAAGATCTGTTCTTTTATGAATCGGGCAACTTTCTTAGCAGTGAGCACTTTATAAGACGCAGCTTCTACCCATTTTGTGAAGTAATCTACCGCCACCAATACAAATGAATGCCCATTGCTCCCAGATGGAGTTATTTTCCCAATGACATCAATTCCCCATGTTGCGAAGGGCCACGGAGTTGCCATACAGTATAAGTCATGAGGAGGGATGTGGTTCAGATTGGAGAATCGTTGGCATTTATCAAAGGTCCGCACAAACTGGATGCAATCCGTCTCCATAGTAATCCAGAAGTATCCCAGTCTGATAATGCTGTGCATAAGGGATCGAGCATTCATATGAGGTCCGCAGGCACCGTTGTGAACGTCTTCCATTACTCTCTGGGCCTTCTCTTTGCTGATACAGAGCAGGAGTGGGCAACCTTCCCTTTTCTTCCATAACTCATTGCCAAGTATGACATACTGCGCTGATAGTCTCTTTAAGGCTTGCAAGCTTTTGGCATGTACACCTTTTGAGTCTCCTTCTTTGCCAACAGGAAAGGATGCTTCGCCATGCTTGAGATATTGAAAGATCTGATTGTACCACGGTTCACTGACAGTCTCGATCTCAATTTCACAACAATATGCAGGATTTTCTCGCCTACCGGCCCTGAACGGTTTGATCGATTTTCCTTCTGGGATTTCTACCAAAGAGGCCAGAGTAGCTAGAGCATCGGCGAATCTGTTCTTGTCTCGCGGCAGGAATTGGAATGACACTTCCTTGAACTGACCGACGAGTTCCACAATGTAAGCATGGTATTTCTGGAGACATGGGTCTATAATTTTCCATTTGTTGGCGGCTTGGTTGATTATCAATTGGGAATCACCGAACACTTCCAATTCTTCCACGTGTCGCTCAAGGGCAGCTTCTAGACCGACTATGCAAGCTTCGTACTCGATCGCATTGTTGGTAACTGAGAAATTCAGTTTGATAGCTATGGGAGTATGCATGTCGTTTGGGTCTACTAGTACCATCCCGATGCCATTTCCTCTTTTGTTTCTTTGCTCCATCAAAGAATAAGCGCCACTGTTTCCGCTTTCTATAACAAGAATCCCCTCATCTCGGAAATTGGAGATCTGGGTCCTCAAGCTTCAGATCGGGAAGTCGCCTAACCGATCCGCCAAGGCCCGTCTTTGATCGATTTCCGGATCACATATTTGATATCAAACTCAGCTAAGAAGAAAGTCCATTTTGCCAATCTGGTGGAGATGTTACCTCTGTCACCCTGGAATAGGTATCTGATTGGGTCCATCTTGGAGACTAAGTGTACAGTGTGGGATAGCATATAGTGCTTTAGCTTTCCGACCACCCATACCAGAGCTGCGCATGTCTTCTCGAGGGCAGAGTAATTCAACTCACTACCTTGGAATTTGCGGCTGCCAAAATAAATGGCATTCTCAATCTTTGAATCTTTCTTCTCTTGTGCTAGCATAGCCCCAGTGGCTGTGTCCGTGACCGTTAGGTATAGCAGTAAAGGCTTGCTCTCGTGAGGCGGGCAAAGAATGGGAGGATTGACGAGGTAGGCTTTGATCCTCTCGAAAGCTAGTTGGCATTCCTCATTCCAAACCACTTCCTGATTCTTCTTTAGTAGCTTGAAGATCGGCTCACACATGGAGGTCATTTGGTTGACGAATCTGCTGATGTACTGTAGGCGACCCATGAATCCTTTTACTTCAGAGACGGTTCTGGGCGGCTTCATTTCAACGATTTACTTAACCTTTCTGGGATCTACTTCGATGCCGCGTTCGGTGACCATGTATCCCAGAACTTTACCTCGAATAACCCCAAAGGTGCACTTGGCTGGGTTCAGTCTCATGGAGTGCTCTCGGAGTCTGTTGAAGAATTTCCTCAAATCAATGAAATGTTGTCCATCTGACCCTTTCGAATGAATAATCATATCATCTACATACACTTCAATCTCCCTGTGGATCATGTCGTGGAAAAGGGTAGTGACGGCTCTCTGATAGTTAGCCCCAGCATTCTTCAGACCAAACGGCATTACTGTGTAACAATAAGTACCCCATGGAGTTGTAAACGCTGTCTTGTCCTGATCTTCCTCAGCCATTTTGATCTAATTGTAACCCACAAAACCATCAATGAAAGACTTGACCTCGAAGTTTGCGGTTGCGTCTACTAGCATATCAATGTTGGTCAAAGGGAAGTCATCTTTGGGACTAGCCTTATTGAGATCTCGGAAATCTACGCAGACCTGAACTTTTCTGTTTGCTTTGGTGACCGTTACAATGTTTGCCAACCAAGTTGGATATTCAATCACTTTGATGAAGCCCACCCGTAGGAGTTTTTCGATTTTTTCTTTCACTTGTAAGGACCATTCAGGTTTTATCCGCCTCAATTTCTGCTTGACTGGCTTAATTTCTGAATCCAGAGGTATTCGGTGCTCTACGATAGAAGTATCCAGCCCAGGCATATCTTTATAAGACCAAGCAAAAACATCCATAAATTCTTTAAGAAACTCAATCAGGGCAACCCGTTCATCTCCGGAGAAGAAGCTACCAATCTGCGTTTCTTTGGGTTCTTCGGCTGTTCCCAGGTTCACTGTTGTCAATACCTCATCGGCAGCTTGGGCCCGGCTTTCCTTTTGCTCGCAAACCTATTTTGAATCATTTTCTAAAATTTGCTCATCGATTAAGTCTGCATTATCTTCAATTGAATTAGGCTTAATTATTTTTAAATCTTGATGATTATTTTTCGTTAAGCGTTCAATTGTTAGATTGGCAATCACGGGATACTCAGAAAGGTCAACCATTTTATTCAAAGCGAAGGGAAACACAGTGTTTACAACTCGAAGACGGTCTTCTGTCGTGAGGACATCAGACCGGTCAGAAGACTCAAATTCAATAACAAGAGATTCAGGAGACCGACTCAAGACACGAGGAACAAATTTAGACTCGGAGGGACAAGGACGAGGCTTGAGCCCAAGCTTTTCAATCATAGTCTCCCTATCGGCGACCGGTCCTCGGAACGAAGTCCAATTCTGTAATGATCCCTCTGCAACAGTCTCCAACCTGATTAGCTCCACAACTGGCTCTTTCTCGAATTCTAACATAGCCACCACCTCGCTGTCAGCGGAAAAGTCAATCAAATCACTCGGCTCCTTAGCAACAAACTTCCTTTCTGTAGGTACTTCTGTCAAAGGCATACCGCTCCCAGGCTCTGACAGCCACTGTTCTTTAAACAAATCTGCCAAATCACCATCAATATCTGCAGGGTCAGCACCACGGATTTTGCATATTGTGGGTTCGTCCAGAGCAAGCTTTTCAAATTGATTCACGTACTCAGGTCCCCAGAAGTGGTAGCTATTCTCGAAGGTGGCAGTCACACCCCGCCTTTTGGGCAAACTATCAAACATTTCTTTCACCGGATTTTTGTTGCTGGCAAACCTCTGGATTGTCCTCATTCTTTCTTCTGCTTGGCTCAAACTCGGTTCGGGACAAACAAACATATCCCCATCTTCTTTGACAAAATGCTTGTTCAAAGACCAATTGTACGGGCGCATCTCAGGCTTCTTGTACTTCTTACCGACCGCTGAGGTCATCTTTTCTTTGAAAGCTTCAGTCTTATCATACACTTTATCTTCCTTAGTCATGGCGTATCCCAGGCCTTGTTTATTTCTCTTGGCTTCTGGCAGCACAAGCCTACACGGTCCCTGTTGGCGTTTTCCCAGCCCCAGGCCAGGGATATAGCTCATAACTCTCAGCATTTTCAACACAGGGGGAATCTTGTCTGAAGATGTCGTCAAATCTATGGTGCAGACTTGCCCTTTAGGTTTCTCAATCGTGAATCCACTGAGCATCGGATTCTCCTGGTCGAGCTTGATTTCCATTACTGGTAAGGCATTTGTGCTGGTTTCCCTTATCGTGACACTATCCCCATAGATGGTTGTCAGTACTCCTTCTTGCACAAATTTTAAACACTGGTGAAGCGTGGAAGCCACCGCTCCAATCTCATGAATCCAGGGTCTACCCAATAATGCTGAGAATGTGACCGGAATGTCGATAACGTGGAACTCCACTATCATCTCCTTACCTCCAAACATAAAATTAAGAGAGACTATCCCCAACACCTCCCTAGATGTCGAATCATAGGCCTTTATGGTTTGGTTGGACGGTTTGAGGTTCTGCGCATTAATGTCCAACATACTCATCATTTTGGCAGGGAGCACATTCATAGCTGACCCATTATCTATCAACACATGGGGAATCGGCCGTCCTTCCAGGGGCACCGTAATGTGTAAGGACTCATTATGCTTCGCGCCATAAGCAGGCAGGTCAAGATCTGTAAAAGTAATGATGTTCCCATATTGCGCAGTTCCAATCAGCTGACAGGCTTCGTCTGGGGTGGCATTGACGGATACTTTCGTTTTGGACAAGGCTTCTTCCAACTTTAATTTGTGGGGGTAGGAGGATGTGAGTAGGGACCATAAGGAAATATCGGCTTGTGTTCTTTTTAACTGCGTTAGGATCGGGTCTTCCTGAACCTCTTCATCTCTTGCCAGCCTGAAAGGATTCTGAGAGGACTGAGGGTTAGAGCCTGCGACTGCTTTACCTTTCCCATACGGATCTGGATTATTCACTCCCAACATTCTCCCTGAACGAGTCAACAGATTAACTTCTTGATGTTTATCAACCACAAATTCTTTACTGGCTTCCTTGAGCTCTGTTAATGTGAGCAGAACAGGATGAGTGCTGTATGGCCATGCCGCTTGTCTTATCTCATTTATGGTCAGAGGTGCTTCCCAGTTAGCCGCCATCCTGAGCTCCTCCAAAGAGATTGGGGATTCTCTAGGAGTCATGGAGGATATAGTGTTAACAATCAAGCGCTCTTCATAATCATCAAATTCAACAGCATTATTCACATCATGTAAGTCATTAAGATACAAAACATAGCAGAAGTTATCTTTCATTTCATTAGAACGGGGGATTACATCAGTCACATCCTTATTACAATCATTGCTATCATTTCCAACTATGGATTCCCCAAACTCTATTACATTAACAAAATAATCATTCCCGAAGTCAATAAGATTCACATTGTTACTTGGCAGAGGATTGCTGACAACATTTGGGTGAGGAGATTTCTCAATCTTCTTGTCATCCACCAAACCTTGGATTATCTTTTTGAGGGTTATGCAGGAGTTTGTGGTGTGCCCTGGGAATTGGTGAAATCGACAATACTCGCTAGCATCCATATGGAGATTAGGACGGGCAGGGCAGTAGTTCTCCAGTGGCTTGATCATGCCGGTCCGAAGCAAGCCGTTGAAAACTTCCTCTGTTGACATACCCAAATCATCAAATCTCGGTTGTGGCTTAGGCTAAAATCTCATTGCATTCTGCACATTATTACCTCCTCTTTGTAGATTGTTGATACTATTGTCTTTGGCCAATTCTCTTCCCCTTGGCGCCATTGCTGAGACAGGATTGGGTGCTCGGTATCGGTAACCTCCACTACCGCTGCTGCCACTGGTGTTTGCATTCGGAGTTTGATTGAACAATCTGTTTTCACTTCTAGCTCCCATTCCCACCATCTCTCGCAGATCAGGGTACCAACCTTTCCCGATGGCTTCCCTGAGCACTGGCTTAACACATGACAAGAAAATGTCCTTTTGGTCCTGGAGGGGGATTGGCTCTGATAATTCATTCAGTTTGGCATTCCATCGTTTGTAGAATTCTGTAATTGACTCATCAGTCTTCTGGATAGTCCCCACTAGATCATCTCGGGTGGTACGCCACTCCAAGTTACCTTTGTACTTCTCCAAAAAGGTTTCTGTTATCTGGCTCCAGGTGGAACGACATTCTTGCTTCAAAGCTAAAAACCATGTGAGCGCTGATCCTTTCAAAGTCAAATGGAAGTGGGATGCCATAAACTCGGGCGTGCAGCCCATTGCCCCCATTGTCATCACATAAGTATCCACATGCGTTTTCGGACAAGCGGTACCATCAAAATCGAGTTTGGGCATCTTAAACTTGTGCGGTAAAGGCGTTACTTGAGCGGGATCCACGACTTTAAGACCACTAGAACCCACGGTCAATTTGTCAATCTGTTGCTGCATCTGCTTCAACAAAGCTGTCACCTCTGGTGTCAAACCTAAAATCTGGGGAATTGCGGGAGCCACCGTTGATGACGGTACTGGGAAATCAGAATTAGGTCCAACAGGCAAAGCGGTTGGTGGGAGACCAAAAGTACTAGGGATTCCAATATTACTGTCCAACAAGCTAACCGAGCTAGGGATCCTGTTCCCATACATATCATAACCGTTAAACTGCACACTGGGATTCTGAGAGCTGTACTGCGTCGACTGACCTCTGAATTGACCAAGAGTAGAAAATCCTGTATTGATGCATGGGGCAGAATAAGGAGTGGAACCATATAAATGCTGAGTAAGGGGAGAACACACTGCGGCCGAGGAATACCGCTCGGGTCCGAAACCGCGATACCTTCAAACACTGTCTCGACAAATTTGGTTCCTCGAAAGCCGATATTGACCACTCGAAATTGTCTGGGATATACTCTGGATCGGGGTTGGGATAACCCGCTTGAAACCGAGGTCCATACTCGAAACCGCGATGCCGGGGCATTAGGAGTCGGAGAGGCAATGAGATCAAAGAAATTCGAAGGCCGACCGTCATTTCTGCTAACACCTTGCTGAATAACCTGGCTATACTCTTGAGAAGATGGGGGAATGAACCTTCCTTGGTCACTTGCAAACATTCCTGGAGATGATGCTTGATCGGGTCGCGAGACATAGTTCACTGGAGGAGGCATCGCATTGTAACTGGGCTGGATAGGCTGAGCAGGTGAAGCAGATCCAATCTCATTGTGGCTATCTTCCGTAATCTCCTCATAAGAACCGTCCTCTCAACGAAGTACTGCAATCCCTTTGGCTCTCATGGCCTCCACAAAGCGGTTATGAGCTTCTTCCTCACGGGTCTTGGCATTCTGGGCCAATAGACAGGCCTCACGCTCTCAGGCTAGAGCAGCTTCCAACATTGCCCTCAATTCCTCTGTGGTCATATCATTCAAACTCATCTGACCCATTGTCACTGAGCCTCCAGTGGACTGAGCAGAAAATACATCTCCGTTCCCGGCCATCTCTGATTCTATACCAACTGAAACTGCTTGCACACGGACCAAACGAGCTCCCGGGACAGATGAGCGGGTCCAACTCGCCGTAGCTGCAGGTGTAGAGATGGGTTTATAAGGTGTTTGAGGGGAAATTTTGAGTAACAGGAGAGGGAAAGAAATGGGACAGACTCGCACAAGCAAATTTATTCATCTTCAAGTATAAATTAGTGTATTAAATCCTAAGTACAGTTGGGAAAGGAGAAGCCTTTATTCATACTAACTATACCTCGGGGAAGCCTAGGGACGCAACGTTCGAATTACACTAAATGCTTTGTTTTGAAACATATAATAGCTAATAATACCTAACCAAACCCTAACATCTTTATGGAACGAAGAGGTTGTGTCCAAATTTCTGAGGAAATTTGGGCAGCATAACGGGTCTTTTCGAAGAATTTCGAAGAAAAATCCGGCATGACCTCTCGTCGGTACATGTTGGCAATGCGACATGATCTCTCATTTAGAACACGCCACGGGAGTGACATGTCCCCACGTGAAATCATGTTGCATTTGGCAACATGCCCACAAGATGCGAGGTTTTGGGGGAAGGTATAAAAACCTACGGTACATTTCAAGAACAATTCATTTTTGTTGTAATGAAAACATCTTATCAAAAACCAACCGTGGGTAAGGTTTAGTGTGGTGCCACCTATAACACACTAGGGGGTTAGGTTTGATATTAGGCGCTCAAGCGTAGGCGACATACATCACCGTCCGCGATGCCGTCAATCGCACCCGAGGGTTCTAAATCTAAGTGATGTAGTGTGCGGATGACTATATTCTTTTATTTAAAAAAAAAAGATTTTTTTTTATTTATTATTATTTGAAAATAAAGAAAAAACACACACACACCCTCACAGGAGATACAGGGAACAATAATCAACTGAGCCACACTTGATCCAAGGGACTGCCCTCAAACCAATCTTCTGAGCTTCGTTCGGTGGCCACCATTTGTCGCGTGACACAGATATGAAGAGACAAAGGTGTCGCACGACTGGATGGTCACCGAACCAAAGAATTTCGCAATCATCAAATCAGCCCCTGCTTTTCCATGGCAAGAGCAAAGCAAAATAACTAATGCACAATACAATGACCACAAAGCACAAAGGGCTCACAAGTTTCATAATTAATAAAATGCATGAACCACAAATGATTATCAAAGATGCACACAAAATGGATGTATTCGATGTTTAATTAAATGAAAGCTTGACCCACTTTTGAAAAACAAGTTTCAAGTTATTCCCCAGCGGAGTCGCCACTGAATGTGCGCTCGCCCGAAAATTTCGGTTTGATGAAAATGAAGGAGTCGCCACGTCGTTTTTAAGAGGAAAAAATGAAAACCTTTTTAGAGAGAAAACACGGGTTCGAGGGTCAGGTTACGTGTTGGGAAGAACCGAGAGTTCACCTAACACGCCTCGTCCATAGACGAGTCTTTCAATTAAACATCCAAATAAATCCAAAGTGTGTGCAAATGTTGATAATGAACAAAATGTGGTAAACATGCATCTTATTTATTATGAATAGGGAATTACAGCTTGTGAGCCTATTATTTAGGGAGGCCACATCCCTGCTACAACAATCTAAAACAGATTAGAAAGGAAAAAGGTCTCTGCAGATAGGCTCGATATGTCGCATGACAAATGGCACCGGTGACCACATATGTCGCGTGACACAGATCACCTAGTGGACAATTGTGTCGCGTGACATACGTAAGCCATCTGCAGTAAACTTACATGATGAACACCTAATCACCGTAAAACAACACGCATCTAATTGATTGACTAGATTACAAACGAAATACGTAAATAACAACAAATCGACCCTGGAGTGTGGATATGGGTAGATCCACACCCCTCGGGGTTCAAACACCAAATTCAATCAAGTATTCAACAATAATAGCTCAATTACACAAATTATTCAAGTTAAACAGAGATTGCGATTGGGATTCAAGAATCCGCATACCTAGGATCCGATTACCGAATCCTAACAAAAGTAAATGAGAGAATTATGAAGAATTGAAGAAGAGGGAGAGAGAGGAGGGGGTTTGAGAGTTGTTACCCTTGATGCTTCCACGAATTCTGTATCAAGTTAGATACAGAATCCTTCAATTCACTACTTCTGATCTGGAGAGGTTGATGCAAGAGGTCCAAGTGGTTTGGCTTGAGAAGTGGGTTTGGCTTGGAAGGAATTGGATAGGTTGAGGGTAGGAGAGAGAGAGGATTATGTTTGGGAGGTTCTTTACGATGCAATTTTTGCAGAGTAACACTAGGCTGAAGTTGGGATCCATTTCTGAGAGGGGGAGGGTCTTATTTATAGGCTGCAGTTAGTGGCCTAAAGATGTCGCACGACCTTACGTAGCCACTTTCTAGGCCTCGAGTTGTCGCGTGACATAAGGTGGCTCAACTGCTTTTGGCGCCAAAACCAGATTCTGGAACATTCCGGGAAAATACCCAAAAAGTCCAACAGGTTTTTTCCCAAGAGGTCCTTTGGCATGAGTAAGGTACCAAAAGGTACTTCCTTCGCGGGAAACTCATGAATTGTTTCCGGAAGTCTCGGGATAGGCCGGGAATTTACCAAAATGCCCCTTAATGTAGTTTTATTATATTAAAATGCATCTAAAAGGTTGCGAATTGGATTGGATTTTTACAATTGGTCAAGTGGCTGGACCTATGGTAGGCTACCTACATATCCCGAATGGGAATCAAGCCTTTACGTAGTTCAAAAGCTGCTGGGGATGGGATCGAGGAAAGAAACGAGATTTCGTTAGCTTTCATTGGAGAAAAACGGGCTTATGTTTTACTGCCGTAGATGAAAATGAGGAAAGAAGTGGGATTCCGTTAACTTTCGTTGGAGAAAATGGGCATACGTTTTACTGCCGTGGATGAAAATGAGGAAAGAAATGGGATTCCGTTAACTTCTGTTGGGGAAAACGGGCTTATGTTTTACTGCCGTGGATGAAAACGAGGAAAGAAACGGGATTCCGTTAACTTTCGTTGGAGAAAATGGGCTTACGTTTTACTGTCGTGGATGAAAATGAGGAAAGAAACGGGATTCCGTTAACTTTCGTTGGAGAAAACGGGCTTACATTTTACTGCCGTGGATGAAAATGAGGAAAGAAACGGGATTTCGTTAACTTTCGTCGGGGAAAACGGGCTTATGTTTTACTGTCGTGGAGTTCTTTTGAAAGGGGGTTAACTTGGGTTAACTTTGGTCATCCTCAGTTAAGTCCGGGGTCAAACTGCAAAGTCTGGATTTTTAAAGGGCAAAAAGGGGAATTTTACCCCTTCAATCCTGTCTGCGCGGACAGGAACGAAGTTCAGACTGGTTTTTTAAAAGGCCGAGGCCTTTCTTCTTCCCATTCACAGCCTTTACAGTTTCACGAGAGAGAGAGAGGCAAAAATCGCCATTGTTGCTCAAAAATCACTCAAAATCTTTCGAAATTTCTTGATTTTCTTCAATTCTTGGATCATGGAACACGGGGAGGGCGCTATTTAAGGTCAGGGACGCGGTCCTATCGCAGAAAGGAGGTTAGAGCTCGTAAGGATGCGGAGGCATTATTCGCTTTCGCAATCGATTGCGGAGGAACCCTACCCAGATAAGTGGCAGCATTGGTCCACTGATCCGGATCTTCGCACGATATATTTTGAACCCATTTATTGTTCTTGTCAATTTTTATTCGAATAGGGTTTTAATTTTTTTTTGAAAAAATTGAAAACCCTTGTTCTTTCCATTGAAATTTGAATTTGGTGATTTGCTTGCTTTGTTGAGTATATGGGTAACCCAAATATGCATTTTTTTTGAAAAAAAGAATGGGCGACTTGCCATTTTGAAATATGAGGTGACGAAAATTTTGCCGAATCCGGGACAGACTTTTGCATGTGGGATTTTTGCAATGAGATGATGTTTTTATGAATGAGATGAGTGCAAAAGAATTATTCATGCGTGCTCTTTTGTAAAAATAGGATTTTTTGTGAAAATTGGGACGGAGTTTTGCTTCTGTTGACTCCTTATGAATGGATGAATGTGGAAAATTGTTTATGTGTGCTATTTTATGAAAAACGGGATGGAGTTTTGCTTCTGTTGAATCCTTGTTATTGACATGTCCCTTTATGTATGAATGAATGTTTAAATGGTGATTGCTGAAAGTCTTTTTCTTTTGTGCAAGAAAAATGGGGTTGAGTTCATTGTATGCCGTTATGCTGTCGAATTTTTTCAAAACTTTATGCTTGTGATGCTTGTGTATGCAAATGAAACTGTTTATTGACACATTTTTATTTTTTTTTGCAGGGTGGTGATCGGTTTGTGCAGGATCAGCTGAATAAGCTGAAGACCCGGGGATCAGTCGAGGCTATGATTAGCCTGTGGGACCAGCTTCCGATCTTGGGTAGAGGGGCGATGATGAGTCCGAGGCAGATCGTTATTGAGATAGGGTTATACGAGTTTGTTGAGTGCTTGAGGGGGTTGGTGAAGTTGCCGAAGAGCAAGGGCTTGACTTTTGCCTTGGCAGAGCATTGGTGGACGTGACCCATACCTTCCACTTCTTTTGGGGCGAGGCTACAGTTACGCCTTCTGACTATGTTGCGATCATGGGCCTGTCCTTTAAGGGACGTAGCATCGAGTGGAGGGATGGTTACAGTGACAGGGATTTGCAGGATCTTCTAGGTTTTGTCCCCAATCCCAAGAAGGGGATGGGGATGGAGTATGCAGTGATCCACAGGAAGATCATGGAGAGCATAGCGAGGTATGAGGCTGGTGATTTGAGGGTAGCTGCTGAGCAGATTGCTAGGTCTTTTCTGTGGTTTGCTTTTTCGAGTACATTATTTGGGCATGCCGAGGGGACGGCTGTGTTTGCTTTGCTGAGGACGTTGACGAATGTGGAGAGAGCTGGAGAGGTGGTCTGGGGGGAGGCCGGGCTAGCAGAGCTATATTTTGCTCTAGACAGGTACAGCCGGAAGGCTGTGAGCTCCCTTATATGCTTTGAGTTTCCGCTGGAGGTACAAGCTTTTGCCTTTTCTCTTCCTTTTACGCGTACTGTTTCTTTTCCGAACTTAACTGATGTAACATTTTCCTTTCGCAGGTATGGGCTCTGGAGTTCTTTCACGTCACGATGTGGCGGCAGCCGGAGGAGCACATTGGGGCATATCCGGCTATGCTCTCTTAGACCAGGCAGGCTCGGGAGAAGAGGGGTGCTCGGGGGCGCACGACCCTCAAGTACAAGGAGTGTCGGCCCCTTGTGAGAGCGGAGACGGATGAGAGGATTCAATTCTACCCCTGGGGTCGTTTTGACGTGGAGCAGCTAAAGGGTGCAGAGAGATGGATGGTGGAGAGGAGGATCTTGAGGGGTTGTCTTGTGACGTTTATTACTTGGGGGATAGGGTGACGCGCCAGCATGGCGACGGTGCGCCTTTGATGGCA
The DNA here is from genome assembly GCA_022495995.1 of Adenophora triphylla var. japonica. NCBI lineage: Eukaryota > Viridiplantae > Streptophyta > Magnoliopsida > Asterales > Campanulaceae > Adenophora > Adenophora triphylla. Next base: position 62,278 of record JAFEMH010003461.1, on the reverse strand, counting down.
CCGATGGAGCCTCCTGCTGACATGATGAGTCCGACCGAGGGCTCGGAGACTTGGGCTTATTACCGGGGCGGCCAGCACTTTTCCGGATTTGTGACCGACGAGCCGTATTCGACGTTTGTGCTGGAGAGGCTGAGGATGCCCCAGGTGCTTGAGAGAGAGGGGATCCCGGTCGTGCGGTACCCTCGGTCGGACTTTTCATATGTCCAGGATGGGGTGAGATTGAGAGTGCACATTCCTATTGTTGGTGTTATGCCCTAGGCCTATGATTGATAGACTTATGTGTTGACATTATTTATTATTATATGAGATGTTTATTATTTGATTATTATATGTTTTGTATATTTGTTTATAATAATCTCTGTCCCTAATTATTAAGAGAATAAATTAGTATAATTGTCAATGGATAATCATGTGATGATTATATGCATAAGAGATGCACATTGAAATTATGGGTACTTGTTAGAGAACAAGTGACTGGACATGACCCGCATGAGATTTATGTCATGGTCAAATGTCATACTTAAATCTCATACGGTTACTTCATTTATTTCCTAGACCTAAGATTATCATAACCTTACATATGATGAAAGTCATGTTTGATTTTAGTCAAACGATATCTTAACACGATATCTATAAAGACTATCATTGGCATGATCGGATTCATGATGGGAAGGATGATAAGTCAAGAAGGAATTTGTCCCTCGGAAGAGAGATGTTATGCTTGGGCCCCTCGATGAGTGATAATGATGAAAGTGTATGGCCGTACCCCAATATGATTGGAATTATCATTATACTCAAGAATCGAGAAAGCATTGAACAATAACAAGTTGACAAGGACCATGACTTGTGTTCAATATAACATTGTGAGACAAAGGGATAAATGGAAGTACACCATTGGAAACGTGAACTCTTACGTTACATTATTTGGGTAGACATAATGGCTTGCTAGAGTCCGCTTATGTCTTATGAGATTCGATATGATCGAACTCATTGCCAACATAATGTAATCCTATTGGGTCACACACAACTAGAATGAATTGGTTAAACCGGAGGAAGAATAGTTGAGAGTTTCTCAGTATCCGGCTATATATACCGCGCGACATATTAAGCCAACGGCTTAATATACCGCGCGACATATCAAAGCCGCACGCGTTTTTGACACTGTCTCTCCTAATACGATTAGGAGAAGTATTCTTACTATTGTAGTATAAATACAAGGGTTCTCGACCTAGAAGCTAGCCGAAATTTTCAATCAAAAAATTCACAACAAAATACTCTCAATATTCTTCAAGGTTTTAGATCTAGCAATCATCAAGAAGTTGTTCTTGAATTCATTCAAAGGTGTGGATACCAAAAGAGGGTCTTCGCCGTTCATCGATCAAGGCCTAGAGTTTAAGCAAGTTGAAGAACGAAGTTTGTGATTCGATATCACATAATCAAATCGTTCGATAGCTCAAGACCGGAAAGCGTTTCAAGGTTGGTTTAATTCTATCTCATAGGAATTTAAATTAATTGTATAGAACGGATCCTAGGGCTTCTTGGGTTTTATGTTTTAATGCTTAATTCCGCCGCGCATGGACCCGTAAAACCCAACAGGGTATCGTAGCCCCGTTCGTATGGTTAAGTTTGAATTAACATGCTAGATTTAAGATATAAATTGTTTATATGCTTATTGCATGTTTTGTATGCGATAGAATTTTTAATTGTTTATGTGAAACAATGTGAAAATCGTTTTCGAATTATGCCGAATTAAATCGTAAAAAGGATGTTTTACGTGATTTAATTACATGTAATCTGTATTGGTTCGAATCGGGAAATTCCCGTAACCCGGCTACTTTGGTCGCGCGACATATTGAGCCATGTGGAGTTCGTGTTAATCGGCTCGTTAGGTCGCGCGACATATCAAGCCTGGCCGATGTTGTCACGCGACATAATAAGCCAAAACCGGCGTAATCGCCTTGTTCAATTTTTCTCGCTATTCTCGTGATTGTGTTTACAATCCGATATGTTGATATGAAAACTGGATGTTATAAAATTGAGTTTATAAGTCCGCGATAGATTGATTCATTGATATACATGATTAATTGATTAAAATATGATTTTAATAATTATTGCAATGTATATGAAAATTTGGATGTTATAAAATTGAGTTTATAAGTCCATGCTAGATTGATTCACTAATATACATGATTAATTGATTAAAATATGATTTTAATAATTATTGCGATGCATGTTTTATTTGTTCTTACATGTTAAGAATTTTTTTTAAATTAGATGTTTAGTTGAAACATGATATTTAGTTTCCTAATATGCTTAGATTTAGACATTGTAAATTTTGGATCTTATGATTGTTTATGGAAACAAGTCATAAAATACGCGAAATTTAAAAGGAAACTGATTGTGTATAAAAGGTAGGGATTATGTTGCCTAATCGTAGTTGATTTCTAATTATGCATGTCTAGGAGAGTTCGTCAAAGGAAGAGTTGGTACTTAAGAAGTCCTTGTGGCTCACCTATCTTCCTGGGAACTTACCTGGTGCATGATTTTGACTATCTTTCTGACATGCTTATAATCTGCGTTTAAAGAACCTTCATTTAACTTTTAAGTTCTTTATGCCAATTCATGATTAAAAACACTTGAGACCATTCGGATAGTTTTGGGTGGGCTTGCCATAGCAAGGTGCTTTGATTCTATTTGAATGCGAGCAAGATGAGGAAATGGTGGTTCCTATACGTTTTAAAGTGAATGAACTTAATTGGGTTATCAAAATGGTTTTGGACCCAAGGCATAAGATGAGATTTAAATATGCCTAGACATATGATGTCTTGAATTGATCTCATAAAAGATCTAAGAGTCATATATGTGATATGATTGATGTTTTCTACCTAATTAATTTAATTTTGAGCGGTTTGCCATAGCAAACTTGAAATTGAATTAAAGTTGGATCTTAGCCCATTAAATGTATATTATGCTTATTTGCATTTGAAGGTGTATAATTTAGTGGGAGCATTTATTTAAATGCACTATACTTCTCATATGATATGTTTACCTATATGTGTTCATATTTTATGTATATCTTTTTGTAGAATAAATGGCATCAAACAATAATCACTTTTCACCGCGATCCGTCATGAGAAGGAAAAGTTGGAAGAGAATGGTACAAACTATATGGATTGGATCCGTAGTTTGAGAATTGTTCTCAAACAAGAGGAGAAACCGTACGTTCTCACCGAACCCGTTCCACCCGAACTCCGTCGCCAATGCCGCTAGGGCAATAAGGGAACAATATCTCAAGCACAAGCGTGACTCTGGCGACATGTTGGTCCGCCTTATGCTCTCCGCCATGTGCAAGAGTATTCGTAAGAATCTTGAGCACTTGGGGACAATCGACTTAAACAATCGGGCGATGGAAATGTTCCAAGTTCAAGCTAGGCAAGAAAGGTACAACACAGGTTGAAATTTGACCTCATGCAAGATGAGTGAAGGACAAGCCAGCTGGTCCCCATGCTCTCAAGTTAAAGGGCCACATTGAGCATCTTGAAAGGATCGGTTTTCCAATTAGCTAAGAGTTGGCTACCGACATAATATTGAATTCATTACCTAAAAGTTTTAGTCATTTAATAATGCACTATAACATGGGTGGAATGAATAGAAACCTTTCCGAGTTAGTTCAAATGTTGACTACCGCGGAAACCAATATTGTCGAAGAAGACCGATCAAGTGCTAATGGTTAACAAGGGGAAAGTGGTTCAAGGGTAAAGGAAAAGCAAAGGTTGCTAATCCTAAGGCAAAGGTTGCCAAGCCCAAAGAGGCTTCCAAGCCTAAAGAGGCTAAGCCTAAGTCCCAAGAGGACGATGCGCTTCCATTGCAAATGAGATTGGACATCGGAGGAGAAACCGCGCAAAATACAAGGAAGCACCGAAGAAGGGCAAAGGAGTTGCTTCAACTTCGTGTATCTTTGTTATAGATATATTCCTATCTACTTCTAGTTCTCGGGTATTGGATACCGGATGTGGAACTCACATTTGTTTAAATGTGCAGAGGTCTAAAGAATGTATGATGCTTAAGGAAGGTGAAGTGGACCTACGTGTGGGGAATGGAGCAAGAGTTGCCGCATTAGCCGTAGGAACTTATGAAGTTACTTTACCTAGTGGACTATTACTTGTTTTGAACAATTGTTATTACGTTCCAGCTTTAAGTAGGAATATTATTTCGATTTCATGTTTGGATAATGAAGGTTTTAATTTTCTTATATGTGATAAGAAATTTTCTATTCACAAGAGTGATATGCATTATTGTACCGTCGTTTCATTCAATGGCCTTTATGTTCTTGATATTGAAAATCGTGATAATGATGTCTATAACATTAACAAGAAATCTAAACCCAATGATGTAAACCACACTTACTTATGGCATTGTCGTCTTGGCCACATAAACGAGAAACGCATCTCTAAACTCCACAAAGATGGATTTTGGACTCACATGATTATGAATCATATGAGACATGCGAGTCTTGTCCACTTGGCAAGATGACCAAGGACCCATTTACCAAAACCGGTGAAAGGGCGGGCGACTTATTAGGACTCATACATACCGATGTATGTGGGCCTATGAGTAGCAATGCTAGGGAGGATTTCGGTACTTCATAACATTCACTCGATGATTATAGTAGATTTGGATATGTTTATCTAATGAAACATAAAAGTGAATCGTTTGAGATATTTCGAATATTTCAAAATGAGGTGCAAAATCAACTTGGCAAAACTATTAAGGTACTTCGATCCGATCGAGGTGGTGAATATTTGAGCCAAGAATTTGACGATCATCTTAAGAGTTGTGGAATCATTTCGAACTCTCTCCACCTGGAACACCACAATGGAATGGTGTGTACGAAAGGAGGAATAGAACTTTGTTGGACATGGTTCGTTCTATGATGAGTCAAGTTGAGCTTCCTTTATCCTTTTGGGGACATGCACTAGAAACTCGCTTTCACTATAAACAGAGTTCCTACCAAATCGGTTCAAAAGACCCCATATGAGATGTGGCATGGAAGAAAACCTAGTTTGTCTTTCATGAAGATTTGGGGTTGCGATGCATATGTCAAGAAGTTAACTTCCGACAAGCTAGCACCTAAATCGATAAATGTGTTTTCGTGGGATATCCTAAGGAAACCAAAGGATACTATTTCTACAACCGAAACGAGAACAAAGTGTTTGTTGCTCGAAATGGTACTTTCTTAGAAAAAGAGTTTCTTCGCAAAGGAACCAAATGGGAGTAAAATAGATCTCGAAGAAGTTCGAGAACCCGAAAACAACATTGAACCAATGGTAGAAACTGAACCAAGTTCACAAACCGTTGTGGAACCGGTTCAAGATGCACAAGTTCCTCGCCAAAGTGGTAGGTCACGATCCGAACCCGAGAGATATGGATTTCTCGTTACGGAAAGTGATGAAGTGGAGTTAATCGAAAATGATGAACCCACTTGCTATCAAGAAGCGATGTCCGCTCCGGATTCGGAAAAATGGCAAGAGGCCATGAAGTCCGAATTACAATCCATGGCTGATAATCAAGTTTGGAACTTGATTGATCCACCCGAAGGTGTAAAAACCATAGGGTGCAAATGGGTTTTCAAGAAGAAGACCGACATGGATGGGAAGGTGTACACCTATAAGGCTAGGCTAGTAGCTAAGGGATATAGGCGGACTCGTGGCATTGACTATGATGAAACCTTTTCGCACTTTGTAGCTATGCTTAAGTCTATTAGAATTTTACTTGCCATAGCCGCATATTATGACTATGAGATATGGCAAATGGATTTCAAGACAGCTTTCCTTAATGGGAAGTTGCTTCGAGGATGTATACATGATACAACCCGAAGGTTTTGTCGATCCGAGAAAATTCTAACAAGGTGTGTAAGTTGCGAAATCCATTTATGGATTGAAGCAAGCTTCAAGGAGTTGGAATCTACGTTTTGATGAAGCAATCAAGGAGTTTGGTTTTATCAAGAACGAAGATGAACCTTGTGTATACAAGAAAATTAGTGGGAGCGTGGCACTATTTTTAGTGTTGTATGTCGACGATATCTTACTCATTGGAAATGACATTCCTGCACTAGAGACTGTCAAGTCTTGGTTGGGAAAGTGCTTTTCAATGAAAGATATGGGCGAAGCCGCATATATCCTTGGTATCAAGATTTATAGAGATAGATCTAAGAGGATGATTGGTTTAAGTCAAAATACTTACATTGACAAAGTCCTTAGAAGATTCCAAATGGAAAATTCTAAAAGAGGAAACTTGCCAATGTTGCATGGTATATCTCTTAGCAAGAATCAAAGTCCTAAGACTAATGATGAGCGAAAGAGAATGAATGGTATTCCATATGCTTCGGAAATTGGGTCTATCATGTATGCTATATTATGTACTAGACCCGACATCTCGTGTGCTCTAAGCATGACGAGTAGGTACCAATCCGGATCCGGCGAACCACATTGGATAGCGATCAAGAATATCCTTAAGTACTTACGAAGAACTAAGGATGTATTCTTGGTCTTTGGAGGAATGGAAGAAGATCTTGTAGTAAAAGGCTACACGGATGCTAGCTTCCAAACCGACAAAGATGATTTCAGATCGCGATCTGGATTTTTGTTTACGCTTAATGGAGGAAGCTGTGAGTTGGAAAAGTTCCAAGCAAAGTACCATCGCCGATTCTACAACCGAAGCCGAGTACATAGCGGCATCCGATGCGGCTAAGGAAGCGGTTTGGATCAAGAAGTTCATTAGTGATTTGGAAGTCGTTCCAAGCATCGAGACCCTATTGAACTTTCTTGTGATAACAATGGTGCCATTGCACAAGCAAAGGAACCAAGATCACACAGAGATCCAAACACATACTTCGACGTTTCCACATTATTCGTGAGATATGTGAAAGGGAAGACGTTAAGATATGCGAGTAGACACGATGACAACGTGGCGGACCCATTAACTAAGGCACTCCCGCAAGCTAAACATGATGGTCATGTTAGGTCCATGGGTATTCGATACATGGTAGATTGGGCCTAGTGCAAGTGGGAGACTGTTGGTGTTATGCCCTAGGCCTATGATTGATAAACTTATGTGTTGACATTATTTATTATTATATGAGATGTTTATTATTTGATTATTATATGTTTTGTATATTTGTTTATAATAATCTCTGTCCCTAATTATTAAGAGAATAAATTAGTATAATTGTCAATGGATAATCATGTGATGATTATATGCATAAGAGATGCACATTGAAATTATGGGTACTTGTTAGAGAACAAGTGACTGGACATGACCCGCATGAGATTTATGTCATGGTCAAATGTCATACTTAAATCTCATACGGTTACTTCATTTATTTCCTAGACCTAAGATTATCATAACCTTACATATGATGAAAGTCATGTTTGATTTTAGTCAAACGATATCTTAACACGATATCTATAAAGACTATCATTGGCATGATCGGATTCATGATGGGAAGGATGATAAGTCAAGAAGGAATTTGTCCCTCAGAAGAGAGATGTTATGCTTGGGCCCCTCGATGAGTGATAATGATGAAAGTGTATGGCCGTACCCCAATATGATTGGAATTATCATTATACTCAAGAATCGAGAAAGCATTGAACAATAACAAGTTGACAAGGACCATGACTTGTGTTCAATATAACATCGTGAGACAAAGGGATAAATGGAAGTACACCATTGGAAATGTGAACTCTTACGTTACATTATTTGGGTAGACATAATGGCTTGCTAGAGTCCGCTTATGTCTTATGAGATTCGATATGATCGAACTCATTGCCAACATAATGTAATCCTATTGGGTCACACACTACTAGAATGAATTGGTTAAACCAGGAGGAAGAATAGTTGAGAGTTTACGTATACTGGCTATATATACCGCGCGACATATTAAGCCAATGGCTTAATATACCGCGCGACATATCAAAGCCGCACGCGTTTTTGACACTGTCTCTCCTAATACGATTAGGAGAAGTATTCTTACTATTGTAGTATAAATACAAGGGTTACGTCGGACCTAGAAGCTAGCCGAAATTTTCAATCAAAATTCACAACAAAATACTCTCAATATTCTTCAAGGTTTTAGATCTAGCAATCATCAAGAAGTTGTTCTTGAATTCATTCAAAGGTGTGGATACCAAAAGAGGGTCTTCGCTCGTTCATCGATCAAGGCCTAGAGTTTAAGCAAGTTGAAGAACGAAGTTTGTGATTCGATATCACATAATCAAATCGTTCGATAGCTCAAGACCGGAAAGCGTTTCAAGGTTGGTTTAATTCTATCTCATAGGAATTTAAATTAATTGTATAGAACGGATCCTAGGGCTTCTTGGGTTTTATGTTTTAATGCTTAATTCCGCTGCGCATGGACCCGTAAAACCCAACACCTATCCCCGAGAGGGCCCCCCGAGCATTCCGGCCTCGTCCGGATATGAGGGTACGTCTCTTTATTTCTTTTGTCTCTACTTTTTCTCTTCTTTTTTTTTTCGCTTCACCGCCTTTGTTTCTGTGCAGTTTTCGACCACGGTTGTCGAGAAACTGATGCGGCAGGTGATTGGGGCCAAGAGGTTTATTAGGTGGATCGTCACCCGTGGGGCTGCTCGGGGCAGAGAGAGACGAGCACAGCAGGCGCCAGTAGAGTGAGAGCCCTCTCCTACTTCTTCTGATCCTTCCACAGATATCCCCATATCCCCTTTCATGGATTCCAGCAGGGAGCTGCCTCCAGATCACGTCATCCTCAGGGATTTGCATGGACCGGGGCACGTTTGGCACCAGGGCGGATCATCTTCGCAGGGCCACGGATCTGACGCGTTCACGTTCGGGTATGATTTCTTCGCAGATCTCGGCCTGCCCTATCAGGGCGTACCGACAGGTCCAGACGAGCCTCTTTCTGGAGACGAGGATGACGACCCTGAGCCCGAGATATTCATGGCTGCAGAGGAGGCGGGCACGAGTTGTAAGAGGGCCCGGGGTAAGGCGATAGCCTCTGATGATTCTGATTAGGGATTGGTTTGTTTGGACAAGATACAATTTATGTTTCATGCACATTTTCTTATTTTTTTGGAATGTAATAATCTAGGATTATTGTCACTTACTTTCTTTTCTTTTATTTTTATTTATGCATGTGAATGTTGCATGAGCCCGGTTTTGTGGCAAGGGTGTGAATGTTTGGTATATGAACTGTTTTGGACAGGTTTTGTGCAGGTTTCGAGCGGCTGGGATGAAATATTCCTCCGCGGTGCAGCAGTAAAAACTGCTGCAGATTTTTTTCTGATGGTGACATTCTTGTCCGCGCGGATGGGGATGAGGCTCAATCCTGTCCGCGCGGATAAGGCTGAAGTCTGACACTGGCATTTAATTTTTGCTTTGGATCTGGTTTTCCCCTCTTTTAATTCAAACACCCACTCCAATTACCTGTTCAAACTGCAATTTTCGGGGAGGAAGAGAGGAAAAGCCATGGAAAACTTCATGAAAAATCATTCAAAATTGTCCCAAGAATCCCAAATGTCTTTCTTCAACAAGTTCAAGGGATGGTCCCGGGAGATCATGCACGAGAGGAGATCATTTTTCAAAGAGAGGTACAAGGTAAAATGCTTGTGGTCTCTCAAGGAATTGGTTTCGGATTATGATCTTTTGAGAGCTTCCGCTTCATTTTGGGATACAAGAAGGCATGTCTTTTGCTTTTCTTATAATGAAGTGGTCCCGACTGTTGAAGAATTCTGAGCTTTGTTTGGTGGTCCCGAGGTGGAGGACATTGCGATTCCTTTGCCCGGAGGAGCTTTCTTTGTTGATAGGTTGTGCACCTTCTTCATCTTTCCCCGGAGGAAGCACAAGGTATGATCCGTGGTCCCGATCATTTTGACATTTCCGGTCTTCCTGCTAGGTTTAGGGGTTTAGGCTTGATTGATTATGCATATTGGGATGCTTTTGCACTCTGCATGTTTGGGACTTTGTTTATGGTTTATTCTTTTGGGATTTGTCACCGGGCTTTGCTGGATGTGGTTGTACACTGTTGTTTGGGCCGGGACGTTGTGCCCTTGATCTTGGGAGAGACCCTTCATGCTCTTGACCGGTTGTCTATCGGGAGGCGGTATATGCACGGGGGCAGCCCGTTTCTGTTGGCCATGTGGCTGATGGAACGTCTGGGGGTCCTTCGGGAAACTTCTGATGCGGTCAAACCTTGAACTTTTGCCAGGAGAGGGGTTACTGTAGATCTTGATGATTAGGGCTCATGAGAGTACTGGATGGCTTGTCGCCGTACTGAGGACATCAGGTGGTTGGTGCCGCATTGGCGGGTAGAGACTCGGAGAGTGCTCCAGGATGGTTCTCATGTGGTCATGCTTTCGGGGCTTTCTTAATCCAATTTTTACTAGACGTGTCCATTTTATAAACCGAACCGGTCAACCGGGAGGTTGAAAACCGGTCAAAACCGGTCAAAACCGATCAACGGCGGTTAACCGGAACCGGCTAACCGTAACCGGTTATTGGCCGGTTCGGTTAAGGTTGAGATTTTTGAAAAACCGGTCAACCGCCGGTTAACCGCCGGTTTTTGACTTGCTCGGCCGAGTCATATGAGTTGCTCGGCCGAGCGGTAACCTTCCGGTTTGTTATTAACAACCGAAGGTTCCGCTCGGCCGAGTCATATGAGGTGCTCGGCCGAGCATAACGCCGTAACAATGTTCCAAATCCGCCTACTTTTTCAAAAACTAGCCATTATTTTTAAAAACTAGCCGTTAATTTTGTTATTGGGCAATAAAAATTAAAAAAAAATGTTTTTTGCCTAATTTACTAACTATAAATATCACCCTCCTCCTCCCATTTTATTTCCACCTTATTTCTCTCTACTCTTTCTCTTCTACTCTCAAATATTCACATATACTCTCACCCTCATCCAGTTTTCAGTTAAATATGGTTCCATTTTCAGTTAGTTTTCTAACGAAATTAGTGCTTTTCTCCATTTTCATCCATTTTTAAGCTCAGTTTTGTTTTCAAACTTCATTTTCTCTTATACAAATGGCTGCAAATCAAAGAAGAAGCAATTTAGGCAAGTCCGTTGTTGATTCTTCCTCCCAACGATGATTTTGATCATCAAAATCCAAATATTCAACAAAATGAGGAAGAAGAACAAGTTGAAATTGAAAGTGGTAATGCTAGGAGTGGTAGGGGCAGCCGAGCTAGGGGAGGTGGTCGGGGTCGGGGTCCTCGGGGACAACGACAAGAAAGAGAGCCACAATCCGATACCTTTCGCCATCCATTTCAAAGAAAAGAAAAATTACCGCCGAGGATGATTATAATTTTCGAGCATGTTGCAACTATTGTAATGCGACTTACGCATGGAAAAGAGGTGGAGGGCATGGGACGCCAACGGGCATTTGGCGGCAAAACATCCCGAGAAACTTGGCATTTCCGCTTCGCAAACTCAATTACAATTTCAACGTAGTTCGGGTTCGGGTGCACAAGGTTCGTCTTCCTTCTTCCGTCCTTTTTAAATTTGACAAGTGGGTTTATAGGGATGAACTAGCCAAATTTATTTGCGTTAAAGGCCTTCCTTTTAATTTTGCGGATTGTGATTTTTATGAAAATTTTGCTCGCCTTTCTTTGAACCCCGCCGCCACGAGAGTACCACGTACGAATCTCGTACGTGATATTACTAGAGTGGTTGAAAGATATAAAAAGATTTAATTGGTGTTTTATCAAAATTAGAAAATAAAGTTTCAATTTGTGCCGATGGTTGGAGTGATCATTGGCAAAGAAATACTTATTTGGGCGTTACTTGCCATTGGATAGATAATTCATGGAAAATTCAAAAAGATTAATTGCTTACAAAGATTTTGAGCCACCGCATTCCGCGGAAAATATTTGTGCGAAATTGCTTGAGATTTTTCTTGAATATGGTATTTTAAATAAAATATTTACTATTTCATTTGACAACGCAAGTGCTAATACGGCTAGTTTGCCCGATTTAATTACCGTTTGTCAACCCTCACTTGGGGGTAAGTTTTTTCATATTAGATGTTTATGTCATATAATTAATTTATGTGTTAGAGATGGTTTAGATGCATTAGAAACTTATGTTAAGCCAATTAGACGAGCTCTTCAATTTATTTCTAAAAAAAATCTAATACAAAAAAATGGATAAAGTTTTTAAGAAGTAAAAATGTGCCGGACAAATATTTTACTTACGATGTTCCAACTAGGTGGAATTCCACCTATAAAATGTTAAGCGATGGTTTTGCTTATAAAGATCTCCTAACGCAATTTTTTATGTCAATTGGCTATCATGAACCTCTATTTACTTATCATTGGAATGCATGCATTAATTTATGTGAATTGTTAAATATTTTTAATACCGCTACTTTGGCTTTTTCGGGAGTTTATTATCCAACTTCCGTTTTGGTGCTAGAGCATTGTATTGCAATTGTTACTATTTTTGACAATTTAAAAGAATGCCCTATTTTAAAACAATGCATTTTTAACATGAGACAAAAGTGGCTTAAATATTTTGACACTATTCCGTCTCTTTTCTTGGTTGCAAAGTTATTAGATCCTCGAGTTAAATTAGATGATTTAGAGTCCATTATAACTTATTATTATATGAAATTATATCCCGATGGTGACGGTATTTATGAACTTCCGTCAATTATTGTTAATGACACAAAAAATGATTTGATTAACCTTTTTAATGAGTATAATGCCTTATATGGAAACACTTCTCAAAGCCAACATGAATATGATTCCTCTACTTCTCAACCAAGTTTTACTAGTGGGGATCCATATAGTTTTATTGCAAATTTGTATAGTAAAAATATGGTCCTTCTCGAGGTTCATCTTCATCATCATCAAACCTTCCCGTGGAGTTAGAAACCTATTTCACTACAAACTTTGAATTAAATCAAGATCCAAATTCAAATGAATTTGATGTTTTACAATGGTGGTCAAGAAGGAAAGACATTTATCCTATACTTTCCATAGTTTCTAAAGAAGTATTAGCCTCTCCCGCTTCAACGGTGGCGGTTGAATCGGCATTTAGCGTTGGTGGAAATGTTTTGGATGAAAGACGTTCTCAACTAACAAGTGAAAACTTGGAACATCAACTTTTACTTGGCGATTGGGTTAGAGCGGAAAAAATGCAACAAGACATGCCTTATGATGAGGATCTATTGGATCCAAGATATCAATACGATGTCGAGGACTCCACGGAAAGTAGTGATGAATGAATGATGTTTTAGATTAATTTTTATTTTAATTAGATTAGTTTAGACTTTAGATTAGATTTAATTTTAATTAATTAATTGTAATAGTTAGGTTGAGGTAAAGGCTCCTAAATGTCCCCCCTTATTTATAAAAGGGTAAGGTTGGTTGTCCCCCTCTTTGTAATTTTATTTTGATTAATAAAATTTAAGGGTACCGTCCCTTTTTTCTTTTATATACTTGTTTCTTTTAAAAAAAGTTAAGTTTTCTTTCTTTCAAAATTCATAACTTTTTTTATAAACCTTTTTTCAAAAAATGTATGTAGATAACTTAAGTTTAAAATAGTCTTATTTATCCAAAAAAAAATTGAAAAAAAATTAAAAGTTAACTTTTTTCAAAAAACCATTAACTTTCATTTCTTTAAAAATTCATAACTTTTTTTATAAACCTTTTTTTAAAAATGTATGTAGTAAACTTAAGTTTAAAATAGTCTTATCTATCCAAAAAAATTGAAAAAATAAAAGTTAACTTTTTTCAAAAAACCGTTAAAAAATTAACCGAAAAATGATATGCTCTACGAGCAACACCAAAGACTCGGCCGAGCAACCCTCAACCCCTAAACCCTAAAAGGGTTGCTCGGCCGAGCAGCACCAAAGACTCGGCCAAGCAACCCTCAAAACCCTAAACCCTAAAAGGGTTGCTCGGCCGAGCAACACCAAAGACTCGGCCGAGCATATCCAAACCGTCAAACCGGAGGTTAACCGGATAACCGTTAAAACCGTGAACCGCCTAAACCGTAACCGGTTGAGCCGGTTAGGCGGTTCGGTTCCGGTTGGGCATTTGAAGGTTTGAAACCGCCGGTTTTCAACCGGCTAACCGCCGGTTTGTTCAACCGGCCACGTCTAGTTTTTACATTCCGGCTCTGGTTCGAAGACAGTTTGGCTTGGAGAAGACTCCTTTAGAGAGCTTTGAGGACATAGCTACCAGGGTGGTGGCTTCTGCTTCGATGGATGATCCTTCAGTGTTCCCATTCCTTTTCCGAGCATGGAGGTATGACGTCTTTCCTCCTAGGGCTATCCTCAGGCATCCAGGGCACGTGTTTCTAACCACTTGGTACTTGGATTGGTACGAGAGACATCTGGGGGAGACACAGGTGGCTATTGTGAGGAGGCGTGAGGCTATTGTTGGTTTGGAAGACATGGCGGTTTCAGAGATGAGGAGGGCCGAGGCGAGGGCCAATCCTCATGACAAGAGTAGAGATGTCGTGACTGACTACGAGACTTATGTCAAGAGACAGGAGGGGAGGATTCCTATGTTGCCGGCTTGGTTACAGGAGATGAGAGATGAGGCTAGGGCTACTAAGGCCCTGGCGAATGCTGGCTTGACGGATCCCGCCCCTATACCAGAGCTTGGCAGGAGGAGGACTGACATTTTTCCTGTATAGAGGAAGAAGACCCGAAGAGGAGGAAAAAGAGAGGAGATGCTAGTACGAGTGGCTTGGAGTGACCTGAGGTCTCTGAGTATCCCCTGCTTGTCATAGCAGGCACATTAGTTTATTAGGTATTTTAATTTCTCTTTGCAGGTTGTAAGTCGTAGGAGTGAACCGAGCTTAGACTCATCAAAAAGTTTTCAACTGTAATGAATATGTGAATTGCTTTAGAGTTTTTCAAAACGCATTAATGGCTTGATCATGTGTTGATGACAAAGTATGATTTTTATTTGTGTTTTAGACCGAACCGTTTCCGGCTGCCTACGTTTTCCTTGGACCAAAGGGCTCAGGTCTCCGTAGTTCGACTCGGTTAATTTTATTTTTTTTTGTTTGTTTTTTTTTTTTTTTTTGGTGCAACCACTGTTTTTACCTAGGCCGCCTTTTCGCTTTTCAACCTAGTTGGGTATTACTCTTTTAGCACTCTTTTTTTTTTTTTTTTTTTTTTGCAACCCTGCTCTTTTACCTAGGCCGCCTTTTCGGCTTTTCAACCTAGTTGGGTATTACTCTTTTAGCACTCTTTTTTTTTTTTTTTGTGCAACCTCGTCTTTTACCTAGGCCGCCTTTTCGGCTTTTCAACCTAGTTGGGTATTACTCTTTTAGCACTCTTTTTATTGGGAGATGACTCGGTGCTTTACGCGTAGTATCTGCGCAGCTTGTCGCCATTTACTGGGTGTACAAAAGGGTTTCCGTCGAGGTCTGCAAGTTGCATGGCTCCTCCGGAGAAGATTTTCTGGACGACATATGGCCCGACCCAGACATGCTCCCATTTGCCAAGAGGGTTGATGCGGACTGGGGGCTTCTCTTTCAAAATGAGGTCACCTTCCCTAATGTCCCGGTGTTTTACTTTCTTATCGAAGGCTCTGGCCATCTTTCCTTGGTAAGCTCGGATATATTCCATGGCTCTCAATCGGCGTTCATCTAGCAGGGCTAATTCATCATGGCGACTCTGAAGCCATTCGACCTCGTTGATCTGAATTTCTAACAGCACACGGAGTGAGGGAATCTCTAGCTCGACCGGGAGCACGACTTCCATTCCGTAGGTGAGAGTAAACGGTGTTTCCTCAGTTGCAGTTCTGACGGACGTTCTGTATCCCTAGAGAGCAAGGTGAAGCTTGTCAGGCCAATCTCTGCCTCGGACGGCCATTTTCCGAATGATGTTTTCCAAGGTCTTGTTTGCTGCTTCGACGGCTCCGTTAGTTTGGGGCCTATAGGGAGATGACTTGTGACGGGTTATTCTGAATTCCGCCAGCAGCCTGTCGCATTCCCCTTCGAAGTGGGATCCATTATATGAGATGATTTCGGTTGGCAACCCGTATCTGCATATGATGTTCTCTTTGATGAAGAGGGCTACTTTCTTTGAGTTGAGGACTTTGTAGGATTTGGCTTCAACCCATTTGGTGAAATAGTCCACTGCTACCAGGACGAATTCGTGGCCCTTGCTACCTGATGGTGTGATTTTGCCTATGACATCAATTCCCCAAGTGACGAAAGGCCAAGGGGTTGTCATGCAGTAGAGCTCGTGTGGAGGTAAGTGGTTGAGGTTCGAGTACCGCTGGCATTTGTCGCAGCTTCTGACGAACTAGATGCAGTCAGTTTCCATGGAGATCCAAAAGTATCCCATTCTCAATATGATTTGCATTAGAGCCTGAGCATTCATGTGGGGGCCACAAGTACCACCATGTATTTCTTTCATGAGTTCGGTGGCCTCTTGTTTGCTGATACACCGCAGGAGGGGGCCTTGATAACGCTTCTTGTACAACATATTTCCCAAAAGAACATAGTGGGAGGCGAGTCGCTTCAGGGCTGAGAGGCTTTTTGCTTTGATTCCTTCTTTATATTCCCCATCTTCATTTTTGAAAGAGGCTTCGCCGTTCTTCAAGTACTGATAAATCTGGGTATACCAGGGATCATTGGCCAGTTCGGCCTCCACTTCGATTTCAAAGCAATAAGCGGGGTTTTCTCTTCTCCCGACTCTGAATGGTTTGACAGACTTTCCTACAGGTATTTCAACGAGAGAGGCTAGTGTTGCCGAGCATCTGCGAACTGTTGCGATCCACTGGGCAAGTAGTGAAAGCCGATCTCCTTGAGCGAGTTACTAGCTCTTCCATATAAGTGTGATATTTACGAGACCCAGGATCCACGGTCTTCCATTTGTTAGAGACCTGGTTGATGATGAGGGCAGAGTCACCATACACTTCCAATTCTTTGATATTTCTTTCAAGAGCGGCCTCCAATCCGGCTATGCAAGCTTCATATTCAGCAACGTTGTTGGTAACCTCGAAGTTCAACTTTACTGCTATGGGAGTATGCTCATCAGTAGGATCGACCAGAAGCATTCCTATTCTGTTTCCTCTTTTGTTTGACGCCCCGTCGAAGAAGAGCTGCCAACGATTTTCTCCTTCTAGAGCAAAGATTCCATCATCAGGGAATTGAGGTTCAGGTCCTCGGGACTCATCACTTGGGAAATCAGCCAACTGCTCCGCCATTATTCGCCCTTTCATGGATTTTCTCGTCACATAAGTGATGTCGTATTCAGCCACAAAGAACGACCATTTTGCCAACCTCATGGAGATGGAAGGGTTGTCGAACAAATATTTGATGGGGTCCAACTTCGAGACCAAATGTATCGGGTGAGACTGCATGTAGTGTTTCAACTTTCCCACTACCCAGACTAGGCCTGCGCAAGTCTTTTCACAAGCAGAATAATTGAGTTCGCTCCCTTGAAGCTTTCTGCTCACGAAATAGATGGCGTTTTCGACCTTGGAATCTTTCTTCTCTTGAGCTAACATAGCCCCAATTGTTGTATCCGTGACAGTTATATATAGCAATAGTGGCTTTTGCTGATGTGGCGGGCAAAGAATCGGGGGGTTCACAAGGTACGCCTTGATCTTTTCAAAAGCGATCTGGCATTCTGGAGTCCATTCCGTGTAGGCACTTTTCTTCATCAACTTGAAGATCGGCTCGCGGATCGAGGTCACTGATTTACAAAGCGGCTTATGTATTGCAAGATCTTCCCATGAAGGATTTTACTTCGTCGGCGTCCGAGGTGGTTTCATTTCGACGATGGCCTTGATTTTTACGGGGTCTACTTCAATTCCCCATTCCGTCACCATATATCCTAGCACCTTGCCTCGTCTTACACCGAAGGTGCATTTGGATTCGGTCTCATCTTTGTGGTTTCGGAGACGACCGAAGAATTTTCTTAGATCAACGAAGTGTTAGCCATCGGATCCTTTGGAGTGTATTATCATATCGTCCACATATACCTCAATTTCTTTGTGGATCATGTCATGGAACAAGGCCGCCAGGCGCCCTCGATAAGTAACCGGCGTTCTTCGGTCAGAATGGCATAACCGCAGTGTAAGAAGACGTGCCCCAAGGGGATGTGAAGGCTGTCTTGTCTTGGTCTTCCTCTGCCATTTTGATTTGGTTGTAGCCGGCAAAACCGTCAACGAAGGATTTAACCTCATAATTGGCTGTGGTATCTACCAACATGTCAATATTCGGTAAGGGGAAATCGTCTTTTGGGCTAGCCTTGTTCAGACCTCTGAAGTCCACGCAGCATCGGATCTTCCCGTTGGCCTTGGTCACCGTCACTATGTTGGAAAGCCAAGTCGGATACTCGATGACCCTAATGAACCCTGCTCTGAGCATCTTTTCTATCTCCTCCTTCACCTGCAGAGACCATTCGGGCTTAATTCTCCTCAGCTTTTGTTTTACTGGCTTGACTTTCGGGTCGAGCGATATCCGGTGTTCAACTATGGAAGGGTCGAGGCCAGGCATATCCTTATAGGACCATGCAAACACATCCACAAATTCTCTTAGCAGCTCAATCAGAGCGTCCTTTTCAGCTCCTTCGAAGAAGCTACCAATTTGTGTCTCTTTAGGCTCTTCCACAGTTCCCAGATTCACACTTGTCAAAATCTCTTCGGCAACTTGGGCTCGATTTTCCTCTTTCCGAACAACCTGCTTAAAGATTTCTATAATATATTGTTCATTTAATGTTTCTGCTTCTTTATCTAGTGAATCATTATTAACTGTTTTTAGATTATTAGTTAATTTATCATTAGTTAAAGTGGCAATCAGGGGATACTCAGAAAGGTTCATCATTTCATTGAGAACGAAAGGGAATACAGCGTTTGCTGCAACCTCATAGTCTTCAGGCGTAAGGCCGTAGGACGACTCTAGAGACCCGAACTCGACAATGAGAGACTCGGAGGACTTTACATAGGTTGACACAAGGGGGCAGGGGACCAATCCAAGCTTGGTGATCATTTCCTCCTTGGTTGCGGATGAACCCGAGAGAGTTTCCCAATTCTTCAGTGGCATTGCTGTCAGTGGCCTCATGACTCGGGGATTGCATTGTTTCTGTCCTCCCTCCTCAATCATTGCTACCATCTCCTTCACTGAACCAAAGTCGATCAGGTCAGGCACCTGGACTTCCTCTCCGAATAAGCTGGCATAGCAGGACCATCCCAATCATCCGAAAGGAACTCGCGGCTTTAGCTTTTGGCACTGTCGGTTCAAACTCCGACTTTTGGGCCTTCTGGGCAATCGGAATCACGGTAGTAAGTTTCTCGGCTGCTCTACTAGGCACAGCACGCCTTTGAAAGTATACTCTCTCTCCATGGTGGTGGTAGCCCCAGGTATCTTGGGTAGATCTAGAAACATTCTACGGACCGGATTAGCCTTGGTTCCCCTGAACTTGCTGAGGTTATCCTGTAGCTTTAGCCATCCCTTTGTAGGAGTAGGCTCTTTAACTGTGGCAGTATTCTGCTGTGGAGAGCCTTTTACAAAGTAGTCAGCCAAATTAGGACTAAAAGGGAGAGATTTAGGACCGTTGATAGGGACTCCTTCTTGTGACAGCTTCTTTCCTCTTTAGAGTAATTTCTTTTTCTTTCGCAATTTCCCCCAAAGTTGGTTCATATCCCAGGCCGTGGCGAGTTTTCTGTTCCTTTACCTCAATGACTTTGTGAGTTCCTTGTTGATGCTTCCCAGGACATCGAGGCCGAGCGGGTAGCTCATCTTTCTCATCATTTTCAAGGCTGGAGGGATTTTGTCGGGTGATCGGATCTATGTTGCAAACTTGGGCTTTAGGGGCTCATTGTGAAGCACATCGGTATGAGGCCGTCCTCATCATGTTTAATTTCCAGAATAGGTATTCCCGCCGGATCCGTGCCTTCCAAAGTGACTAGGTCCCCATAAATGGTTGTTAGATCCCCATACCGAGATGAACTTTACACAACGATGGAGGCTCGAAGCGACCCCCTTGACTTGGTGCAGCCAAGGTCTTCCCAACAGAGCGTTGAAGGTGATTGGGAAGTCAATGACCTGGAATTCTACGGGTATCACTTTGTTGCCAAACCAGAGGTCTAAAGTAGCAACTCCAAGTACTGTACGAGATGTCGAATCATATTCCTTGACTGTGAGGGAGGAAGGCTTCAGATCTGTAGACTTGATGTCGAGTAGACTCATGATCTTGGATGGGAGGATGTTTATTCCAGATCCATTGTCGACTAAAACCCGAGGGAGCCGTCGTTCATCCAGCTGGACCATGATGAAGAGAGGCTCATTGTGATCGGCTCTGAACTGAGGGAGGCAAGGTCTGTGAGGGTGATTATGTTCCCATAGTGGATGTTCACAATCAATTGCACCACGTCATCAGGAGTAGCATCAATAGGGACCAGTGTGCGGGCCAGGCTTTCTTCCAATTTTAGCTTGAGAGGATAAGATGAGGTAAGCAGGGACCAGAGAGATATGTTGGCTTGCGTCTGTTTCAACTGAGTGAGCACGGGATCCTCCTTCTCGGGGTCAGGAGCTTCGGCTGTCTTGGCATAGGGGTTACGGTTCTCTCCAAGTGCTTGATCTGCTACCTTCTTATCTGCCTTGGGATTCCCTTGGTAGATCTGCCCGGATCTGGTCAACAAGTGAACTTCCTTATCAATTGCTTCTTGACTAGATTTCTTCAATGCTGCCAGGGTCAACGGAGGAACTTTTTTGGCTACCGGCCACTGGTTCTGACGGAGCTTAACAATGGTGAGGGGTTGAGCTTGGGGATTTTGAACCTTACTGGTTCCTACCTGGGCGCCCTTCCAAATTGCTTCCCAAGTCACGGGCTCCTGATCCCGGGATTGCGCCGTCGTTCCTTGGATGGCCCACAGAGCTAGGGCATCTTCCGATTCGTACTCATGATCATAACTTGTCTTGGCCATAGTAATCATACAGCAGGCGCTGCTATTCCCAGGGCTTGGTGGCCTTTCTTTTTCATCTTCGGTATGGTGCAGCCAATCTGGCTCCTTTTTGTAATACTCGACACTAGAGATGATTATGGTGTTCTGTATAGGAGGCGCATCAGGTATCATGCCAGTGTCCAGGACCTCTCTCGAGTG
This sequence comes from Adenophora triphylla var. japonica, assembly GCA_022495995.1. Taxonomy (NCBI): domain Eukaryota; kingdom Viridiplantae; phylum Streptophyta; class Magnoliopsida; order Asterales; family Campanulaceae; genus Adenophora; species Adenophora triphylla. Next base: position 41,164 of record JAFEMH010003461.1, on the reverse strand, counting down.
AAATGCATTCGGGAAGGTAATCTCTTCTTGGGTAATCTGACAAGGATTGTTACTTTGCCTCGGGCGAATTTGATCGACCATGGTTACTTTCTCATTGGGGAGGATGGGAGTCAGTCTCCCTTTTTCTAACAGATTTTCAACTATCTACTTGGATCGGATGTTTGAGAATCCTTTCCCCAAATCGTGGTAGCGGTGTTGAACTCAATGACATCTACGTATCCGGCCCGGGAAAATTCATAGCTTTCATGTCTTCGGTCTCGTGGTCATCCTCCGAGTTTCTTCAATCTTATGGTGTCGGCCTCCATTTCATCATACATCTTTTTCCTTTCGCCTTTGCAAAACGGGGCAATCACAAGTAAAGGACAGACAATGTTCCCTTTTGCAGTTTGACGTAGCGGCTCGGTATATACGGGTCCCGGATGAGGAGTACCGGGGTCCACTGTCGGGTGTGGGAGCTATTAGGAAAGGCGTCATGCGGGTCCATGGGTATGAAGGCAAGCGGAGAGACGTTTAAGTCCATAACTCTTTTCGGGGATTCGATGCACTCGGTGTGTTCGAGAGGCTCGACAGTGACCCTTACGGTTGTGATGCCATCGGTTCTAGGGGAGGAAGAAAAAGACCCGATGACGTTTACGAATTCATCGTCCGGTTCTTTGGAAACCTCCCTTTTCGACCGGTGCTTCAATGAAATTTCTCCATCCTCCCACTAGGTCCTTGTAGGGAACATTGTGCTCTAGGATTTCGGACCTGTATGGTTCTTCAACTGGGCTTTGTTGTTCTTCATCCCCTGAAGTATCCGGGCATTGACCACAAGTGCATCTTACGAGGAGCACTTCATGGGGGCCCGTTTCTATTGGTATCTGATCTGCATATTCTGGCGGCCCTTCATCGTCACTGGCTGACAACCAACCATTATGCCCGATGCCGATGAGGTCATTTCCGGCATGATTGTTCCAGACCGATTCTGGCTCTTGGGCCTCAGTTGAATCCTCGCTCTCGTCGTCATCGTCATCACTATCATCGGAATCGTCATCACTATCATCGGAATCGTCATCCCATACTGTTTGAACCTCGGCTAGGAGAGAACGCCGATCGAATCTATTAGGGGAGGATGGGTGCGTGCAACCGCATAAATTGTCATAGGCCCCTAATGCTGGAAGTGGCAGATGTGACTCAGCTTTTCCTCCCAGGAACTGCGAGGGAAGAGTGAGAGGGGGTGGTACGTATTTGACTCCTGGTAGGATATGGAAACAATCCTCCCCTTCTGAATTTTCGTCTTCACTGTCCTCGGGATCATACTCGGCTTCTCCCAGAACCAACTTGCAAAAGTGTATTAACTCCAGGTGCTCTTCGGCCTCTTTGCTGATAAGCCCCAACACAGGCGTCCGCCTGAAGCTTTCTTGTTTAATCCTCCTTGAATGCTCTAACTATCTCGTGTAAATGGTTTTCTCATGATTTGATCTGAACAGCCCCAGTTTTCCGGTGTCAGCTTTCCCTTCCTCCGAGAAGTAGCGAGCTTCATATTCTTGCAAGAAACTCCTAACGTGGGACCAAGGAGGGTTGGTTTGTTCATCATCCTTGAGGCTGAGAGGGAATCCGAATTCAGGATCCTCGACAAGGTCGGCCGTGGGTATTTGGGGATCTTCATTGGTTTCGACATCTTCCTGGACATGCGAAGGCTCTCTGACTTCAATCGTATTTACTTGGTTATGGTTCCTTGGAAAAGGATTTTTGACTGTATTAGGCCCCTCGAGGCCTTCCAAGTTTCCTTGCTCTATCAGACCTTGGACTGCCTTTTTCAGAGTATAGCAATTATCTGTCAGATGTCCGTGGGATTGATGAAAAGCGCAATACTTAGAAGTATCCACGGGAACATTCGGATTCCTGGGTTGGAAGTTCTCCAAAGGCTGCAGTAAACCTTCTTTCACCAATCCTCTAAAGATGTCGTTCAGAGGCATTCCGAAGCTTTCGAGGTTTATGAACGGAGGTTTGGGCTCAGCTGGTTTCTTGGGAGCAAAAGGAGTGGCATTATTACATTCCTGCCCTGCGTAATTGACCACCTCTTTACCTTTAGCAGGAGCAGGAGCAGTGTTGGAGGGAGGAGCCCTGTATCTGTAGGCAGGTGCAGCAGCCGGCTGTTGATTGTAAGACTTTTCAAATTTAGCCCCGAAATTAACCATTGCACGTAAGTCCGCGTAGGGGAAGTGGCTGAGGGAAGTTCTCAAATGCGGTTTTAGGCATGACTGGAAGATATCCAATTGTTCATCCTCAGAGGGAGGAATTGTCATCTCGCTAAGTTTCAAATTCCATCACTTGTAAAAATCTCCGATGTTCTCGTCGGGACGCTGCACTGTTGTCTGCAGGTCCACTCTGTTTGTTTCCCATTCCAGATTGGCTTTATATTTCTCGGTAAAAGCGCTAGTGATCTGGTCACATGTGGCCCTGGCCTCGGGCTTTAAGCGAAAGAACCATTTCAAAGTACTGGATTTCAAAGATAGGCTGAAATAGTCGGCCAGCTGCTGATTCGTGCACCCTTTGGCCTTCATTGCCAAGGTATACGTGTCCAGATGAGTCTTCGGGCACGCGGTCCCATCAAACAGGTCCATATTAGGCATCACAAACTTGTGGGGTAGGGGAACAATGGAGTCCGGGTCCGTAAGCCAGAAGGCAGATTTCTTAGCAGTCAATTCAGCAATCTGTGCTTTCATTTCCTTGTGTTGTTCCATGAACCAGGCCAGGTGAGGGTCCTATGGTGGAGCCATGGTGTTCAGACCGGTGACGGGCGGAGAGGAGTTACCACTGGCGGCAGACTGGTGGAGGGAATGGCCGGTCCGAGGACGTAGGTGAAAACCTGTCCTTGGGCCAAATTACTCTGGGGAAAGGGATATAACCTCGCGGCTTGTTGTTGACTTTCAATCGGCAAAGAGGGTGGAGGCAGGCCTGATGTAGCCGGGTAGCTCGGATTTCCGGGGTGAGACCCATGAGTAGGCTTAAATGCGGGCTGCTTGTCCTGGTTGTTAGTGCATGCACTGGCTGTGGCGAGGGTGTATAACCGGGAGGATACTGCGGTCCTGGTGACTCTGATGAAACTAGGATAGGGGCTTGGTGATCCATTGAATCTGAGTGAGAAATGGGTTTGTGGAAGGTGTGTTAGGAGCAGCTGAACTAGCATCATTACGAGGAGGGGCTCTGACTGTTGCCGAACCAAGCTGTAGTGGCATTCCAAAGCTGTTGTTGTGGCACTGCGAACTGCTGCTGCGAAGGGCCGGATTGATCGGTTCCAAACTGAGGCGGGATCCCAAGTGTTTATGGCATTCCAGGGTACCTCCAACCATGAGAAGACATGCCGTACTGATTTTGTCCCCATTGAGAGCTATGAACCGGCTTGTTCCGTCGAGGCTGCATGGATCCGTAGTACGTAGTTGGGAGCTGGCCGACCCAAAGATCGAGGAGCATGGGCTCTGGTAGTACCATAGGAGGTTGGTGGTGGCATCCTGGAGTAGTCAGGGCGACCAAGAGTGGGGTTGGGGTCTTCCTCTTCTTCCACGGTGAAAGTGCCATCGGGATTGAGACTGGCGGCCAAACCATGGCTCCTAATAGCCTCCAAAAGGCTATTCATACGTAGCTTCTGTCGCAATCTCATACATTCGGCTAGCGGATTCCATTCTTTGTTACATTTGGGGAGTCCCGGGAGGCGGAGTGACGTTGTCCCCATCGTTACCAGCTGATGCAGACATTTTGAAACCCGGAGTCGGAACAAATGGTGAAGCTGACGATGCGCTTGATTCTTCCCAACTGATCAAACGGTGACCCGGCACCCGAAACCAAGCTTTGTGAGGAGCTGCGGGGGAAAGACACGAGAGTTCAGATGTTTGGGAATGAAGGAGGGTAGGTGTTTGGGCTCAGGGCTCATGCAACATGCAGTTATTTGTTCTTGTTTACTTAAAACATGTTTTATTAAAACCTAAGCAGTTGGAAAAGATTGCTCTTCTTTTTTGCAAACTACTCTAAATCCTGGATTAGTGGGACCCATCACTACGCCTGCGGACCCTCAACCTGTAACCTCAAACAAGGGTTCCGTAGGGAAAGCAGGTCCCACCGACCGAAAAGAAAAACGATCTTAAAGTCTGGCGGGTAATCGAGTCTTAACACGTATTCGATGTAAATTACAGGCAAAGCTGACGTCAAAAGGTCAAGATCACGTTAAGGGGCTCGACAAAAAGTCGGCATGGCCTTGACTGATAAATGTCCATAATTGATCTTGGCCCGTCGTCAGTTAGGCCGTAATTAGACATGGAATAATCGTTAATCCTTGATGACTCAATGTCATGTCGGGAGTCGGTGCATAAGTTGTGCAAGTCAAAGTCAAAGTCAAGGCGCCAGTCAAGGTTCGGTCAAAGTCCATGACGGAAAACCGGCATGACTCCGACTGATTAGGGTCCCCGAAAGATATTGACTTGGCGTGCCGACTAAGGTTTGACTGACACGGTGTATGCACAGACAGGGCATGACACGGACCAAACTAAAAACCAACCGGGTCTCAGACAAAGTGTGTCACAGACAAGTGCATGGTCGACACGAGGCTCCAAGGGATGTTTGGGTAGTCCCGTGCTCGCACCGAGAGGCGTAGTAAGGCCAAATGGGCTGCTACTGGGATTTCCCCGGGTTAAGGACGTAGTGTGCAGTGTAAGGCCAAGTGCGCGTAGTGTGCGGCAATCTATCTTCTTTTTCTGAGTAAAATAGAAATTTTCACATGTGTTTTAAAAGCATGATGCACGCAAAATAATTTGAAAATGATGATTTTTTTTTTTTGATTTTTTTGAAAAAATTTTCGATTTTTTTTTTGATGCACATGAACACATAAGCACATAAGCACAAAATTCAAACAGTTAAGGAAACGGGTCCGACAGTCAAAATTTTGACTTTTCCGAGGCGGTCAAAAGATAACAACGCGAAATGTGCAAAACAAACACACACACACACAATACAAATGGTTTCAAATGCCGGGACGAAAGTTTGACCCACAAAAGCTTTTTTTTTTTTTTTTAAACGATACCGGTACGTGGCTTTGTTAGACCATAATTTATCCCAAGCCCCGGGTTAGGAAGCGGTATGGGAAGCTTAATGGTTTCCACCTATATACCAAATACCATTTTTTTTATTTATTTTTTTTTTAAAAAGATAAAGCTCATTTTCTGTCCCCAGCGGAGTCGCCACTGTGATGTACCCGATTTTTTATTTTGAAAAATCAAACGGAGTCGCCACGCCGTTTTTAGTTTAAGGGCCAAAACTTTGAAAAATGCCCAAAAATGAGAGAAGTGGGTTCGGAGGTCACGTTACACTCCGGGAAGAATGTTAGGGTTCACCCGGAATGCCTCGTAAAACGAGTCTTCCTAATTTAAAACCATTTGTGTGTTTGTGTGTGTGTGTATTTTGCAAAAGAGATTTTCTGAAAATAAAAGTTTTGACTTGTCTGGACTGAAATTTATCAAAACAGTGTGCTTCTGTGAGTGAAAAAGGATTGAAAACAAAATGTCTGTCCATTGCATTCTTGTTCGCGCGGACCAGAGCGAGGGTCAATTCTATCCGCCCGGATGGGACAGTAAATATTCTTTTTTGCAGCTTTCCAGTCTGATTCTGTAAATTCCAGAATGTCAACTGGAGTTACAAAATAAGAACTGGAGTTTGCAACAAAAAATGATAAGTAAAAACATTTTTGAATATTGCATCCATGCTTCTTCCCACTTTCCTTAGGCTTTGATTAGTGATCACTAAACATGATTAGTGGTGATCTACTATATCAAGCCATCCTTAGGGTACATTAGGACTTGGATGCACTTCATTTGCTTGGGATGGGGAGATTTAACATAAAACAAAGATTAATGAAAATTGAATTTAGGTTAAGGGTGTATCAACTTTAGAGTGGATTTCTAAGGTGGTCATTGAGATGACCATCCTTGAGATCTTTGAACTCAATGTATCAACTTCACCCTTTTGTAACCTAGGAACCTTAATGATCTTCATCCATGGAAATTGTTCCAAGGTGAAGATCTTAGGTTAGGGACAAAACATTTACAAGGAAGTAAAAACAATTTAGACCATTTAAAATGGTCATCCATGGAAATTTATTCCAAGATGACCATATTTTAGGTCAAGTAATAACTAATAACATAAAAGAAAGTGAAAATAAGAATATGGACTAATTAGTGTGATCATCTATGGAGATGAACTCCAAAGTGACCACACTTTAGGCCAAGAGATCGAGCAACAACTAGTTAATGTAAAGAGGACGAACAACAAGTTAAAAGAAATGTGGATCCTTATAGAGAATCATCCATGGAGATCCTCTTGGATCTAGGACAAGAGATGAACAACAAGTAAATGAGCAAGTTACATCCTTAAAATGTGAGATGTATGCATGGATGGAGGAGATTAAGGTAAGGAGAAGGAGGGTTTACCAATGGTTGTACCCTATCTTCCTTGGATTTGTGTTTGGGGCTTGAATATGATCAATATTTGTGTTGGGATTTTGTGTTTTTGCTTGGTGTTTAGTCTGTTTTCTGGGTTTTTTGTGAATATAACAGTAAGGGTTCGAATAATGGATCCTCTAAACTGAGAGAGAATGATTTTATTTATAGGCTGATTCTAGGGTTCGAAGATGTCCGCGCGGATGAGACTGAGTCTCATTCCTATCCGCGCGGATGGGGATGTTGGCGTGCCTGATTTGCAGAAAGCAGTTTTGGCTGCTTGCATTTAATGAAAAGTTGGTCAATTTCTTGGAAATGACTCTTTCCAGCGAGATCCAACCCATTTTTATTGTTCCTTTAAGGTCCTTCCTTGTTTAAATTGCCTTAGGAAGTGACCAAAATGCCCTTGAATGTTTATTTGACGTGGAAAACGTTAAATTGGGCTGAAGGAACATTGGCGGCTCAGATTGGGACACTTACAGACGGTAGCGAGTTTATATTTTTCTCACTCAAACTCGCTACTCCAAGTAGCGAATTTAAAATTTCAAAAAAAAAATATAAAATAAAATTAAAAAAATTAAAATCGCTAGTAGGTTTTACAAAAAGTATACTTCTCTGTTACATATGTCTCACCTCAAATTGCAAAACAATCATCTTATCTTGATACGAAGATTATATCAAATTACTAGGGAGTGTCTCAAAATAAATATTTTTAAAAATCTACTTTTTTTAAAAAAATTATTTCTGAACGGAATAAAAGTGACAGGCTAGGTCCATTGATCAAAGCCCAGTTATCCAAGTATTATTGCCACCACAATCTTAGTGGGTCGACCCAAATATAACCAGGTCCAAGGCCCATCGACAGTAATCAGTCAACCTATCCGACCCAAACGGTCCCGATCTAGCTTTGTCCGACAGACGACCCATCTCTTATACGGATATTACCCGCCAGTGTCAATCAGTCAGGTCGACCTAAGGCCCGTGCAGGCGACCTCGACCTATCAAAAGTACGTCGACCTTCAGAATCCAGGCGTATCTACAACTCTTTCCATAACAGACTCCCTACAAATCAGGAGTTATATATGGACACTATCTCTTATACAAATCTGATCCATGATTCAAGGGATTTGATGCAATCCTATTACAATTATACCTCTTATCAAGGCCTATAAATACTTCACATCTAGGACGGTTTAGAGTTAATTGCTATTTAATTTTTTGAATACATTGTTCATTATATTTTATAAGCTCTTCATATACCATACTTACTCTCACGCCCGATTATGGCACGATTCCTGCAGCATCAGTTTGGTTCCATTGCCGGGAATCGTAAGCTTTTTGACCTCGAATTCTAATCAGAAAGTATTATGGCTCAAGACGAACATACCGCATCAACTGGTAGTGATCCTACGCTAAGTAGGACGGTGAGGAATATTGAGGTGGGTACTGGAAATAGGAATGCAAATCTTCCTCCACCACCTCCTCCGGGCAATCCTACTAGTAGGACTCGCTCGAATAGTGTGGTTGACGGAACAGGATTACCAGATACTAGAAGGCAGCAGAAAATGCTTATGGCCGAGCTTGAGGCGCAGCCGCCTCCGAAACGCCTGCCGGTAGGTCGAACAGGTGTGTGATGTACCCATTTTTTTTTGGCGCCTGTGAATGTGTGCCCAAATTTTGTGTGTTGGATTCACGCGAGTTTGAAGACATCCGGTTTAATTTGAAAAACGGAGTCGCCACGCCATTTTGATTTCCTCAAAACTTTGAAAAAAAGGATTTTTTTAGGGTTCGGAGGTTAAGTTACCCCTTGGGAAGAACGGATCGTCGTTCACCCAAGGTGTCTTGCCGTAGCAAGTCTCCCTAGATTCCGTTTATTTTGCTTGCTTGCGTGCTTTCTTGTGTGCATGTGTTTGAATGAAAGGGGAGGGAATGTCCCAAGTTGTCTTCCGGACGTACAAACCATTTATTGGTTGTCGCTCGGGATTTCTTGGATTTTATGTATTCGGGATTTTGATCCCTTCCTCATCTTGGACTTGTGATCATCGCATTTTAACCTCGGGACTTGCGTGATCGAGAGAATGACTCTCTTTTATAGCCCAAAAATGAGGTTCTTTAGGAAGGAATGTCCTTAGCCCATCAATCCTACACCTTAAGACGATCGAGCTTATATGAATGCTTCATGCTCGTCTTAAGTGATAATCAGAGATATAGGGTTCAAGGTTATCCCTTTCTAAAGAGATTATGGAACCTTTAATGGAAGAAACGATGTAAAGATAGGATCTTTACACCGGTCCGTTCCAAGGTTGCTAATGGGGACATGGGGGAATGCATGTAAAAATGACATTTTTAGTGAAAAGATGACATTTTGGGTTGCAAATGATGCATTTTGATTTAAAGAAGTGATATTTATTGCAAAGGATGCATTTTGAATGTAAAGACATGATTTTTATGCAAAGGATGCATTTTTATGAAGAAATTAGCATTTAATATGCAAAGGATGCATAAAGATTGCATTTTGAAAAGCAAAGGATGCATTTTTATGATGAAGGAATGACCTTTAATGCAAAGGATGCATGAAAATGGATTTTATGTGCAAAGGATGCATTTTTGATATAAAGATTGCATTTTTATGGGCAAATGATGCATAAAGATGACATTTTTATGTAAAAAGGGGATTTTTAGGTGCAAAGGATGCACCTTTGAGTATAAAGATTACATTTTTAATGACAAATGATGCCTAATTCATGCAAAGGATGCAAAGGGGAAAAAGGGGGTATGATAAAGATATGATCTTTAATACTAACTACCAAGTCCCAAGCAAAGATAATAACAATATATGAAATGCAAGGAGCAATTTAATTCACATAGAGTAATTAAAATGCAAGGTTAGGGAGTGAGAGGTTACCAATGGTGGCCTCTTCTTTTTTGGGTTGAACAAGGTGGAAGGACCAACTTTGGGATCTTCAAGGAGGAGGGAGGAGGCTTCTTGGCTTGCTTCTTCAACCCTTGGGATTCCCAGCAGTGTTTAGGAGTATTTTTGGGTCTGAATATGGAGTGTGGTGTGTGTTTTTTTCGTCTTGCTAAAATGGGAAGAGGAGGGCTCTATTTATAGGCAGTCTGAAAATCGCCAATGAAGCCGTGCGGCCAGAGACCCTTGGCTAATGCAGCCGTGCGGCATTATCCCTTGTGACTCAGCATGTTTCTAGAATCATGCAAGGTGGCCATTCTAGAACTTTTCCCAAATTAAGAAAAACGTGTTTCTTAATTGGGAAGCTTTCCTTTCAGCTCTTGTATGATTTGGAACAGTTCCGGAATTGTTCCGGAACTCCAGGAAAGTCCGGGGAGTTACCGGGAAATTTATCGGAATTGCCGGGGAAATTAACCGGAAGGCATGAGCCAGATTTGGGTACTTACAGAATCCCCTCGGCAACGTCACTTGTAGGGCGAGTGGGGTTGTCGATAGAAAAGGATCCAATCTGGCGAATGCCGAGACGGATTAGGTGACCAAGGTGGTCGAGTGGCTGAACCTCTGGAAGGCTACCTACGTATCTCGAGTGGGAATCAAGCCAGGTCGTAGTTCTGAAGAGATCCTCTGAGGAATAGAGAAGAGAAAACTGGTCTCTTGATGGGGAAATTGCAGGGGAAATGACCTAGGAGGTCAAGCAATTGATCCTACTGGGGATATGCTAGAAGTGACCAATGTGGTCGGATGTCAAGACCTTCATGAGGGGCTATTTCATCACTGAGGAGTGACGAAGAATTAGGGTGACCAAAGTGGTCGGATGGCTGGACCTTTTATAAAAGGCTACCTACGTATCCCAGAGGAATCAAGCCTTGATCGTAGTTCAAGCATCACTAGATAGGTTAGGAACGATGTCTAGGATCCTTGAGAGTTTTGACAATTAATGGAGGTTGTCACCTGATTGACAATTAATGGAGGTTGTCACCTGATTGACAATTAATGGAGGTTGTCACCTGAGGGAACTAGAGCTTACGTCACTATCGAGGAGATAGAGGTAGCTAAAGTTTGAAGAACTTGAGCATACTTCACTATCTGGGATAGAGGTAGCTAAAGTTTAGAGAACTTGAGCATACTTCACTATTCGTGATAGAGGTAGCTTAAGTTTAGAGAACTTAGCATACTTCACTATTCGTGATAGAGGTAGCTTAAGTTAGGAGAACTTGAGCGTACTTCTCTATTCGTGATAGAGGTAGCTTAAGTTTAGAGTTCTGACAATTCGGAGGTTGTCACCTAGCGTTATTCCGTTATAACGGAAGTAACGGAGGCGACTGGGGGAAGAAAGCTTATTTGCTTGGAAGATAAAGGATATCTTTTGAAAACAACGTTATCTTGGTTAAAAGATAACGGGAATTACAGGCCCAAGTGGAAAGTCCAGGGGAAAAAGGGTAATTTCTGCTCAGAGCGAAAGAAGCCGCCCGACATGAGGTGGAGAAAAAGAAGCCGTACGGCTAGAAGGTTGATTTTTCCAGATTATTTAAAACAGGTTTGAACGGGCATTGGGCATTATTGCCGCCCTTGAACTTCCGAGGAAGAGAGAGAGAAAGGAGAGAGTTTCTTCAAGAATCCCTCAATTCCCTTGCTTCTATTGATTGAGATGGATCCGGAGGGGAACCCAATGCCGAGGCAAGCTAGAAGGAACATCTCCGCGGCCGCGAGAAGGAGGAGGAAGGAGCTTGTTCGGACGGAGAGGAAGTATGACTTCCTTACGCCTCCATCGGAGCTCTATCCGGGGAGAAGGGAGCATAAATCAACAAACCCTCGATCGGTTGGGGTAAGCATTCTTAGTTTGCTCAATTCCGTCGATTTTGATTGAATTTTGATTGATTTAGGGCTTGACCCGAGCTTTAGGAATTTTTCGAATTTTCCTAGGATTTTTGGATGATTTTGAAATATTGATGATTAACCTATGAGGCTAAAAACATGCAAGTGCAAATTTTTTGACAAAAATAATGAGAATGACTCACTTTTTTTTCGAAAATAATTATCTAAAAATGTGACGAAGTCCTCGCATGTGCTAAAACTAGGTTAATTCTGGATCATAGATGAGAAAACGGGATTTCGGAAGATGAAAAGGATTCATGCATGCCATTTTTTGAAAAAAATAAATGCTTATGTGCAAATAATAATTTTATTTTTTTTTTGAAAATTATGATTTTGTGCTTTAGGAAAGCAATGTGCTTGACACGATGTGTTTCAAGTGATGAAAGACGTGTTTTCTATGCATAGGATGCTAAAAAAAAATTTTATGAATGCTTTTCTTTTGAAAATATGTGCGCTTTTGAATATATGCATGCTTTTGAAATGAGATGAAGGACTGACGCATTTCTTTGCTGTGCTTGTCTACAGGAGAACAAGTCTAGAGGGCCTTCGGAGATTGCTGTCAGGCTATGGGAGAGGATGCCCGATTTTGAGAAGAATGGGGCGAACCCTAAGCAGCTGGTGAGGGCTACCGGCTTGGATTTGTTCATTGAGGCCATCGGCAGAGGTATTCACATTACCTCGAAGAGCAAGGGCTTGGTCCAGGCCCTATCTGAGTTTTGGTGGGACACCACCCACAACTTTCACCTTAGCTGTGGGGAGCTGACGGTGACTCCGGCCGATTTCACTGCTATCACGGGCTTACAGTTCACCGGGAGGCCTGTGACTTGGAGGGACCATATCACTGCCGAGGAGTTCAGGGCTTTGGTTGGATTTGAGTTGATTCCCAAGGGGCTTGGAATGGAGACGAGGAACGTCGAGGTGGCAGTCCAGAACTGCATACGGGACTTTGCCGCTAGTGAGGTGGCCGCCCGCGGCTTGCTAGAGCCTTTGTGTGGTTGATGTTGTCGGTCACCATCTTTGCAAATTCTGGGACTCTGGCCATGACTTGCCTCCTCGACTCTCTGGAGGATGTTGATGGGATTGGGACGGTCTCGTGGGGCGAGGCCGGATTGGCAGAGCTCTACTTTTCTCTGGATATGTACAGCCGTAACAAGGCTGCCTCCATGGACTGTTTCTCCTTTGCTCTCGAGGTAGTCTCTCTTTCTTTCTCTTTTACTTTTCTGCCTTTGAGACTTTTCATGAGAGAAAAATGACCTTTTTTATGTTTTGAACATGCAGGTCTGGTTTTGTGAGGTGATTAGGTTCTTTCCGTGGAACCAACAGAGCGATGTCACTATCTTTCCTGCTATGATCCGCTGGAGGGGAGATGCGAGAGATAAGTTCACTGGGAAGACCCAGATCACCTTTGACTACAAGATGGTGAGGCCAGTCATCAACAGGGATGGACATGATGGGGTGAACTTCTACCCGTGGGGCAGGTATCCAGAGATTCTGCTAGGAGAGGCCGTAGAGGCGACCAGGCAGAGGAGATGGTTGACTGGGCTGACGTGTGATGTCATTTACCTGGGGGACCGATTTTCTAGGCAGCATGGCCATGTCCCTCCCTTAGATGTCATTACTCCCCATGATCCTCCAGCACGGATGCTGCAGCCCAGGGATTGGCCGGCAGATGAGATAGAGAGATATCAGGCAGGCGTGGCCGCAGAGGAGTACTTTGACATGGATACCCCCTACGCTGTGTTTGTGGAGCAGCGACTGAGGACGCCACAGAAGCTAGTGAAGCTGGCGGTTACTCAGGGATATGGGGAGGCCGAGCCTTCTGACCCGCCGATCCCTCCTGCGCACCTGTCATATGTGGTCCACGGAGTACCAAGGAGATTGAGGATACCTGTCCCCGACACTAGGGAGCCCCAGTACACCTTGCCGCCTGACAGCACTGTAAGCATACTTTAGGGTCTTTTCCATCTTTTCAGATTTCTTTGCTTTTTGCAATTCTGAGATTTTCTGAGATTTTCTTCTTTTTCTCAGGTTCCAGCTCGCACTTATGATAGGCTGGTCAGGCAGAATAGGGGCTGGAAGGACATGTGCCGGTCCCTTCTGAGGAAGCTGGCCTGCGCTTCAAAGGCGGCGGCGACGTGTAGGAGCCCGGGCGCAAGAGAAGGCATGTCGAGGGCGCAGCATCCACCTCATCGGCTTCGGAGTACTCTTCCAGTGCCATGCCTCGGGGGCGAGGACCCAATGCTGACATCTTGGAGCAGCTGGCTGAGTACGGGCACGATAATGTCCATCTTTCAGATGTGAGCGATGCGGAGGATTTGATGAGGGAGGCTAGCATTTATGAGCTGAGCAGCGATGAAGAAGAAGGATCGGAGGCCTAGGAGGTCTCTAGAATTGACTTAGGAAGAAAACAAACAATGAACAAGTTTTATGCACATTTTGTTTATTTTTTGCTTTATTTGGGCGCCGATGGGGCGAAAACAATGTATTACTGTTTCATTTGCTTTTCTATTTATGCTTTTATTATTTTGCATATTACTTGAGCCTCGGGGCGGTTTTTTGCTTGGAATCGAGGCTGAAACTGGGCCAAAATGATATATAATGATGTATAAATGCTTGGATGGTCTTTGAACATGTTTTTGTACAGGTTTTGTTTGGAAAAGTGGGGTGAAAACTCCCTTTGGGCAGCAACTTGGTTGCTGCAGATTAGACATTTACATCAGGTAAATGAAGCCGTGCGGCATGGACCTGAGGGCAAATGAGGCCGTGCGGCTTACGGTTTGCAGGCTGGTTATTTTCAGAATAAAACCAAGGCTTGGCCATTTCATTTCATTTTCAACTTAGACTTGTCCCAATTGATACCAGAGCCTATTTCTAACCAAAAGACATCAACTTTGACCACCTGTAAGTGCTCCAATTTGAGCTTGTTAGAATTTTCGTTAGAAAATTAACGAAAGTTATAACATTTCTAACAATTCCTAACAATCCTAACATTTCTAACAAAGTGAGGGTAAAATGGGCATTGTTATTTAAGGTTAAACCTCAAAAAGAATCTTAAAAAGCAAAACAAAGGAAGAAAACCAAAAATAGAAATGGTGGAAACATAAAGGCCGTTAATTTGAATTTTCAAAAGAAATATTCCTCTTGTCCAAAGCACAGGGCATTTAATGAACAGTGCACGCTGAGGGACCCTATCCGCGCGGACATCTCTGTCATTTCCAGAGGGCTATAAATTGAGCCCTCCAGTCACGAAAAAAGGAGCAACAACACAATTTGCACTGAACCTCTGGCGAAATATAGAGAGAAAACAGTGAGAATTCACTTGAATTGTCACCATTTTCTCTTGAATATTTCCCAACTCACACTCACTCTCAAATTCAAACCCTAAACACATTCAAGCCTCAAACACTCAAATATTCAAGCCAAATCCTCAAAATACAAAGAAGATAGGTATAACCTCCCTCTTCTTACCCTAAATCTCTCATCCATGCATGCATCTTCAAACTACAAAATGTAGTTCATTCTTCTTCTTGTCTTAAGATCCAAGAAGATCACCATGGAAGTCCATCTCCATGGATGATCTTCTACAAGGATCAACATTTTCTTTAATGTGTTCTTGTTTTCTTGCAAATGCATTTTCAAAACCCTAAAAACCATTTTCAAGCATCAAATCTCATTTTCAAAGGATAAAATTCCCCTTCCCAAGCAAATGAAGTGCTTAGTCCTAATGTACCCCAAGGATGGTTTGGTATATTTGATTCACCACTAAAATGTCAAGTGATCACTAACCAAAACCTAGGGAAATGGGGACAAGCATGGATGCAAAACCCCCCTTAAAATCATATTTTCTTTCTTGAGAAGTTGCTGTCCAGTAGCAATTTCCTCAGATCTCAGTCCATGGTCTAATTTTTTGGACACAGATAAATGTGGAATTTGGTGTTGAATACAAAACACTTTTTGTATCCAACATCCAGAGCTTTCCAGACATATTTTTACTTTATTTTTTGGGTGAGTAAAACTCCTCTTTTCAAATTTTCTTTCAGAGGCTAGTTCATCAGCTTCTGGGAATCCAGATCTCATATCTGAGGTTTCCAGAAGGTTTTGACCCCTAAAATCTTCTCCAAAATGGAAAATTCCTTCGCACAAATCTTATTTAAGGTGTCTGGAACAACTTTCATTCTCTGAGTTTATCCAGATTATGAAGTTTTAAGACCCTTGAATCCATTTCAAAATCAAAGGTCCACTGCCTTTTTCATTCTGGCAGAAGTGGCTCTCAACTTCAAAAGGTCTTTTGAGTACCAAATCTCAATCCAAAAATCTTCCAAAAAATCATGGGATCAGTTTAAAGTCTTAAAAAGATATCCCAATTTTTACTTTTCTGAGTTTCAAATTATTTTGGCCAAAACACACACACACACACACACACACACACAAATGATTTTCAGTTTGGAAGACTCATTTTACGAGGCATTCCGGGTGCACACTAACGTCCTTCCCGGCGTGTAACATGACCTCCGAACCCAAATTTCTGATCTCGGGCTTTTTTCAAAGTTTTGGCCCTTAAAACAAAAATGGCGTGGCGACTCCGTTCTTTTTCCCGGGTTTTATTTGGTTTTTTTCAAAGAAACGCGAAAAAATCGAATTTTTTCCCGCGAAATGGCGACACATCATCACAGTGGCGACTCCGCTAGGGAAATAAGCTTTTTCTAAAAAAAAAAAAAATGATATTTGGTATATTGGTGGAAACCATTAAACTTCCCGTTATCGCCTCCTAACACGAGTCGGGGATAAATTGTGGTCTAACAATCCCACGTACCGGTATCACCGTTTTTCAAAAAAAAAGCTTTTGAGGGTCAAGCTTCCGTCCCGGCTTTGAAAATCATTCGTGTGTGTGTTGATTTTTGCACATTTTCGTGTTGTTTTGGCCGCCTCGGAGAAAGTCAAAATTTTATTTGTCGGAATAATGTCCCTAGCGTCGGAATTTTCGTGCTTACGTGCTTATGTGTTCATTAAATTTCAAAAAAAAAGGGATTTTCAAAAAAAAGGATTTTCAAAAAAAGAAAATTTTCAAAAAAAAAAATCATGCATCATATTTTTAAGACACATAAATTTTTTTCCTATTTTACTCGAGAAAAAGAATATAGGCTGCTTGCACACTACGCGCACGTGACCGTACCTTTGCACACTACGTCCCTAACCCGGGGAAATCCTTGTCGCGGTCCGTTTGGTCTTATTACGCCTCTCGGATGAGCACGGGACTACCCAAACATCCCATGGAGCCTCGTGTCGACCATGCACTTGTCCGTGACACACTTTGTCCGAGACCCGGTTGGTTTTTAGTTACAGTACGTGTCATGCCTGTACGTGTATAGACCTTTCCTTTCAAGCCTTTGTCGGCATACCGACTCAATGTCTTTCGGGGACCCTAATCGGTCGAAGTTCCGGTTTTCCGCCGCAGACTTTGACCAAGATATTGACCGGCGCCTTGACTTCGGCTCGGCGCACAAATTATACAACGGCTCCCGGCATTGACCTTTGAGTCATCAAGGATTAATGATTATTCCATGCCTAATTACGGCTTAGCGACGACAAGTCAAGATCAATTGTGGACGCTTATCGGTCAAATCATGCCGACTTTTCGTCGAGCCCTCGGACATGATCTTGACTTTTGACGTCGGCTTTGTCCGTAATTTACATCGAATGCTCGTTAAGACTCGATTACCCGCCGAGACTTTTAGGATCGTTTTTCTTTCGGTCGGTGGGACCCGCTTGCCTATAGGACCCTCGCCGGGTCATCCACCTGGGAGGTCGAAATACGGGTGGAATACGAGGGGCTTATAGACGTAGTGACGGGGCCCGGCGATCCGGGATCAGTAGTTTGCGAAAAAGAAGAGCAATCTTTTCCAACCGATTAGGTTAATAAAGCATGTTTTAAGTAAACGTGAACAAATAATCGCATGTTGCATGAGCCAAAGCCCAAACACCTACCCTCCTTCCATTCCCGAGACATCGAACCTTCGTGTCCTTTCCCCATGACTCCGCACAAAGCTTGGTTTCGGGCACGGGTCATCGTTTGATTAGTTGGGAAGAGTCAGCGCGTCATCGGCTTCGCCGTTTGTTCCGACTCCGGGTTTGAGAATGTACGCATCGGCCCGGTAATGATGGGGATAACGTCACTCCGCCTCCGGGACCCCTCGACGAGCAACGGTGGAATCGGTTAGCGAGAACGAGATGAGGTTACGACGGGAAGCACGGCTAAATAGCCTTATGGAGGCTATTAAGAGTCACGGTACGGCCGCCGGCCTCAATCCGAGATGGCACCTTCACCGTGGAAGAAGACGAGGATGCCAACCCCACTCTCGGTCGCCACGACTACACCGGGATGCCGCCACCCACCTCCTATGGTGCCACTACGAGAACCCATGCTCCTCGATTTTCGGGTCGGCCGGCTCCCGAACCACGAGACCACGGATCCATGCGGCCAAGCGGCACAAATCGGTGGGGGCAAAATCGATACGGAATGTCTTCTCATGGTTGGGGCTATCTCGGAATGCCACGGCTAATCGGGATCCCGCCTCGGTTCGGAACCGATCAATCCGGACCTTCAGCGGCCAGCCCGCGGTTCGGAATGCCGCCACAACTTGGTTACGGGCCACGATCGGGAGCCCCTCCTCGGAACAGTACTAGTTGTTGCTCCTCACACAAATCCATTCCTCACTCGAGACTTCTATGGGTTACGAAGCCTCCATCCCGGTGTCATCCGAATCACCGGGACCGCAGTACCCGGGTTACACACCTTCACTGGCGGCCATGCAATTCAACAATCGGGAGACGGCCCGCACTCAAGCCTACTTACGGGCCCCACTCTGGAAATCCAAGTTATCCGGCTACATCGGGGCTGCCTCCACCTACTTTGCCGGTTGAAAATCAACGGCAAGCCGCAAGGTTCTATCCTTTTGCTCAGGCTCCTACTCATGCTCCCAGGGGTAACTCGGCCCAGGACGGGGTTTTCACCTACGTCCGGATCGGCCGTTCCCTCCACGATCTGCCTCCGGTGGTAGCTCCTCTCTCTAGCTCGGCCACTAGCTTGAATGCCATGGTTCCGCCACAAGACCCTCATCGGCTGGTTCATGGAGCAACACGAGGAAATGAAAGCGCGAGATCGGCGGGCGGCGCAAGAAGTCGCCTTCCGGCCTACGGGGACCGGACTCCATTGTTCCTCCGCCCCACAAATTCGTGATGCCTAATCTGGATCTCTTTGATGGGGCTGCATGCCCGAAAACCCATTTGGACACATATACCTTGGCGATGAAAGCGAAAGGATGTACCAATCAGCGGTTGGGCGACTATTTCGATCTATCCTTGAAGTCCAGTGCCTTAAAGTGGTTCTTCCGTTTGAAACACGAAGCCGGGGCTACATGGGACCAGATTACCAATGCCTTCACGAGAGAAATATAAGGCCAACTTGGAATGGGAAACAAATAGGGTTGACCTACAAACAACGGTGCGGCGTCTGATGAGAATGTTGGGGACTTTTACAAGCGGTGGAATACGAAACTCGGTGAAATGGCCATCCCTCCTTCCGAAGAGGAACAAGCTGGACATCTTCCGGTCATGCTTGAAACCACATCGAGAGCCTCCCTCGGTCACTTCCCATACTCGAGACTTACGGGCCATGGTTAACTCTGCGGCTAAGTTTGAAAAGGCCTACAATCGGCAAAGCTTTGCACACGCCTACGAGATATCGGGCTCCTCCTGCAAACACGCCCTGCTCTGCTAAAGGCAAAGAGATGATTAACTATGCGGGACGGGAATGTAACAACACGACTCCTTTTGCTCCCGAGAAAACCGGCGAGCCCGGACCACGGGTCATGAATCTCGAAAACTTTGGAATGCCTGCTGAATGACATCTTTAGGGGGCTGGTGAAAGAAGGCTTGCTTTGCGGCCTTTGGAGAATTTCCAACCCGGGAATCCGAATGCTCCCGTGGATACTACAAAGTATTGTGCTTTTCATCAAGCTCACGGACATCGGCCGACAAGCTGCTTTACTACGAAAAAGGCAATCCAGGGGCTAATAGAGCAAGGAAAGTTGGAAGGCCCCGAAGGGCCTAACACGATCAAAAATCCTGCCAAGGAACCATAATCGGTGAATATGATTGAATGCGGAGAATCTTCGCATGCCCGGGAAGATCTTGATGAAGGTCCCCAAATACCGTGGCCAACCTCGTCGAGGATCTGAATTCGGATTCCCCTCGGCCTTGAGGATATCGAGCGAATCAACCCATCTTGGTCTCATGTCGAGACTCCTTGCAAGAATACGAGGCCCGCTATTTCTCGGATGAAGGGAAGGCCAATCGAAAAGGCAGGGCTGTTCGGTCAAAACATGAGAGGACCATTTACACAAGATGGTTAGAACAATCGAGAAGAATTAGACAAGAAAGCTTCCGGCGAGCGCTGTCTTGGGGCTTATCGGCAAAGAGGCCGAAGAGCATGCGGAGCTAGTACACTTCCTGGCGGCTATTGGAGAAGTCAAATACGACCCGAAGGCGGTGAGCGAAGAATCGAGAGGAGGAAGAACCCTTCTACATTCTACACAGTGTCAAATACGTGCCACCCCCTCTCACTCTTCCCCCGGTTTACGGGAGGAGAAGGCGAGTCACAATTACCACTTAGGGAATGGGAGCATATGACAATTTTGCGGTGCACGCACCCATATTCCCCTAACGGGTTTGATCGGCGTTCCCTCTCCGCCGAAATCCCGGTAGTATGGGAAGAAGATTCCGATGACAGCGATGATGATGATGATGACGAGAGTGAAGAGTCAGCGAGGCCCCGGATCCGGAAACAATGCGGAACAATCATGCCGGAAATGAGCCCATGGGAGCCGGGCACAATGGTTGGTTGTCGGCAAGCGACGACGAAGAAACTTCGGGAAGACGAATATGAAACCGAGGACATGAAGGCCATGAAGTTTCATGGATACGAGCACGTGGATGTCTTAGAATTCAACACTTTGCCTACCATGCTTTGGGGAAAGGGTTTTCGGGCGTCCGATCCGGGCGATAGTCGAAGATACGATCGAAAGAGGAAAATTAACTCCCATCCGCCCAAATGAGAAAATAACCATGGTTAGATCAAATCCACCCCGAACAAAGTAACACTCCTTGTCGGGGTTACCCAAGAAGAGGTCACCTTCCCCGAATGTATGTCGGCTTTCGGAGAAGTCCTAGGCGGCATGATGCGGATGCGCCTCCCACGAGAAACGCTATAATCATCTCCAACTACGAGTATTACGAAAGGAACCGAGAATGGCTGCACTATACCGGGGATGAGATCGAAAAGCCCCGAGTCCCGACAATAGCGACTCTTGTTGCATGATAACTATGAGCAAGGCCGGCCATGAGAGTGAATCGGAGGACGCCCTAGCTACGTGGGCCATCGAGGGGCAACAACACAACCCCAAACCCAAAAGCACGTGACTTGGGAAGCGGTTATAAGGGCCGCCCGGGGAAGGAGCCGATGCGGCTCGGCCCTCACCGTTGCTAGACTCCGTCGGGCCCGGTGGCCAATAGCCAAAAGGGCTCCCCGTTGACCTTAGCGGCATTGAAGAAATCCGGTCAAGAGACGGCCGATGAGGAAGTTAATCTGTTGACCCGATGCAGGCGAGATCTTCGAAGGAAATCCCAAGGCGAGATAAGAAGGCCACGAGATCAAGCACCGAAAGAAGATCGCCGCCCCTATGCTAAGGCAGTGAAACTCCAGGACCACGAAAAAGAGGATCCCGTGCTCACCCGGTTGAAGCAAACACAGGCCAACATTTCCCTACGGTCTCTACTCACCTCGTCCTATCCCCATAAGTGAAGTTGGAAGAAAGCTGGCTCGCACTCTCGTGCCTATTGATGCTACTCCCGATGATGTGGTACGGCTAATTGGAAACATCCATTACGGGAATATAATCACTTTCACGAGATCTCGACCTCCCTCAATTTGGGGCTGATCATAACGAGCCTCTCTTCATCACAGTCCGATTGGATGAACGACGCCTCCCTCGGGTCTGGTTGATAATGGGTCGGAATGAACATTCTTCCGGCAAAGATCATGAGCTTGCTTGATATCAAGACTACGAGACTTGAAGCCTTCCTCCCTCACAGTCAAAGCTTACGACTCAACATCTCGAGCGAGTCCTTGGAGTCGCTACCTTGGACCTCTGGTTTGGACGAGAAATTGATACTGTGGAATTCCGGGTTATTGACATCCCGATTACTTTTAATGCCTTATTGGGAAGACCTTGGCTGCACCGGAGTCAAGGGTCGCCTCAAGCCTCCACCGGTGTGTGAAATTCGTCTCGAATGGGGATCGACGACCATTTACGGGGATTTAGTCACTTTGGAGGGCACGGATACGGGCGGAATACCTATTACGGAAATCAAACATGACGAGGAAGGTCTCATGCTAACGGGCTTCACGGTCGAGCCTCCCAAGGCCCAAGTGTGCAACATAGATCGACGGTCACTCGGGATAAAATCCCACCGGTCTTGAAAATGATGAGAAAAATGAGCTATCTACCTGGCCTCGGTGCAGGGAAACACCAACAAGGAACTCACAAACTCATCGAGGTGAAAGGACGAGAATACTCGCCACGGCTGGGATATGAGGCCTCCTCGGTGGACCTTTGCAAAAGGAAAAAGATTTGAAAGGGCTGCCACGGAAAGGTCCCGGTCGACAACCCTAAATCTCTCCCCTTCGAGTCCTAATTTGGCTGACTACTTTGTAAAGGGTCCCACACAACCGGGAAACATCACAGAGCCCACTCCTACGGCGGGATGGCTAAAGCTACGAGGATAGCCTCAACAAGTTTAGAGGAACCAAGGCTAACCCGGTCCGTAGAATGTTCTGGACCTACCCAAGATACACAGGGCTACCACTACCATGAAGAGTGAGTATACCTTCGGGCGTGCGACACAGTGGAACAGGTTCGAGAAGCTTACCACCACAAACCCGATTGCCCGGGAAGATCCGAAGCACAGGTTCGAATTGACGGTACCAAAAGCTAAGGCCACGGAATTTCCCTCGAGATGATTGGGATGGTGCAGTTATGCGGCAATTGTTCGAAGAAGAAGTCAGTGCCGGACGATTGATCTCGGCTCGGTCAGAGATGATAGCGGCAATTGAGAAAGGAAAACAAAAACGGCCACGGTTCGAGTCATGAGGCCACCAGGCAAAAAGCCGCTAAAAAATTGGGAAAACCTCTCGGGCCCGTCCGCGACCAAGGAGGAAATGATCACCAAGCTTGGATTGGTCCCCCGTCCCTTTGTGTCAATCTAGGACAAGTCCTCCCGAGTCTCTCTTTGTTAAGATCGGAGTCTCTAGGGTCGTCAGGTGGCCTTACGCTGAAGACTACGAGTGCGTAGCAAGTATTTGTATTCCTTTTCGTTTTCAATGAAATGACGAACCTTTACGAGTATCCCTTGATTGCCACTTTAACTAATGATGAATTAATTAATAAATTTTTTTAATAATTCATTAGATAAAGCGAGACACATTAAACAAAAAAAAATCAAACAACAAAAAAAATCTTTAAGCGGGTTGTCAGGAAAAAGGAAAATCGAGCCCAGTGCCGAAGAGATTTTGACAAGTGTGAATGGGAGGCTGCGGAAGAGCCTAAAGAGACGCGAGATTGGTGATTTCTTCGAAGGAATTGGAAAGGATGCTCTGCAAAGTCCTACAAAATCCTCAATTCAAAGAAAGTTGCCCTCTTCATCAAAGAGAACATCATGTGCGAGATACGGGTTGCAGTAGAAATCATTTCGAGATAATGGATCCCACTTCGAAGGGGAATGCGGCAATTTCTTTGGCGAGAATTCGAATAACCCGTCACAAGTCATCTCCTTACGGGCCCCAAACCAACGGAGCCGTCGAAGCGGCAAACAAGACTTTGGAAAATATCATCAGGAAAATGGTGTCAAGGCGAGAGATTGGCCGAGAAGTTACACCTGGCACTCTGGGGCTACGAGAACATCGGTCGAACGGCAAGCGGGAAACACCGTTTGCCCTCACATACGGAGATGGAAGCCGTACTCCCAATCGAGCTGGAAATACCCTCGCTCAGGTATCTTCTTTGGAAAGCCGGATCAACGAGGTCGAATGGCTCGAGTCGCCATGATGAATTGGCCCTACTAGATGAACAGCCGATTGAAAGCAATGGAACACATCCGAGCCTACCAAGGAAGAATGGCGAGCCTTCGACAAGAAAGTAAAGCATCGGGAGATCCGAGAAGGTGATCTCGTTTTGAAAGAAAAGCCCCGGTCAGTATCAACCCCCTCGGCAAATGGGAGCTGTATGGGTCGGGCCATATGTCGTCGGAAGATCTTCTCGGAGGAGCCATGCAGCTTGCGGACCTCGACGGGAATCCCTTTGTACACCCAGTGAATGGTGACAAGGCTGCGCGAGATACTACGCGTAAAAAAAAAAAAAAAAAAACAAAAAAAAAGAGTGCTAAAGAGTAATACCCAACTAGGTTGAAAACCCGAAAAGGGCGGCCTAGGTAAAAAACGGGGTTGCACCAAAAAAAAAAAAAAAAAAAAAAAAAACAAAAAAAAACAAAAAAAAAACAACAACAAAAAAATCGGGTTGAACTACGAAGACTGAGCTCCTCAAAATGAGGGGAACGTAGAGCGGCGGAAACGGTTCGGTCTAAAACACAAATAAAAGTCATACTCTGACATCAATACAATTGATCGGACCATGAAAGCGTCTCGAAAAACTCTGAAGCAATTCAAATATTCATTACAAGTTAAAAACTTTTTGATGAGTCTAAGCCCGATTCATTCCTACAGCGGCAGCACTGCTAAAAGAAATTAAGATACATAATCAAACTAATGTGTACGCCATGACAAGAAAGGGATACTCGGAAACCTCGGAGTCACTCCAAGCCACTCGTCTTGGCCTCTCCCCTCTTCTTCCCCTTCGAGTCTTCTTCTTACGAGCAGGAAAAATGTCGGTCTTCCTCCTACCAAGCTCACGGTATAGGAACGGGATCTATCAAACCGGCCTCTCTCGGGGCCTTAGTAGCCACTAGCGTCATCTCTCATCTCCTGTAGCCTAGGCGGTAGCATAGGAGCCCTCCTCTCCTGTCTCTTGACGTAAGCCTCATAGTCGGTCACGGCGTCTCCGCTCCTATCATGAGGGTTGGCCCTCGCCTCGGCCCTCCTCCTCTCGAAGCAGTCGGGTCCTCCGCACCCACAATGGCCTCACGCCGTCTCAAAATAGCCACTGAGTCTCTCCCGGATGCCTCTCGTACCAATCCAGGTACCAAGTGGTCGGGAACACCGGTCTTGGGCGCTTTGAGAATAACCCAGGAGGAAAGGCATCATACCTCCATGCTCGGGAAAGAAATGGAAACAACGAGGGATCATCCATAGAAACGAGGCCACCACCTGGTGGCTATATCATCAAAGTCCTCGAAAGGAACTGCTCCAAGCCAAAGCTGTCTCGAGAACTAAAGACGGAATATAGAAGGCTGGGTGAGAAAGCCCGGAAGCATGACCACATGAGACCCGTCTGAAGCACTCTGCGAGTCTCCACCCGCCAACAAGGCGCGACCATCGATATCTTACGTGCGGAGACCGGGCCATCCAACGCTCCCATGAGCCACGATCATCAAAATCCACGGCAACCCCCTCTGGCAAATGTCGAGGCTTGATCATGTCGGGAGTTTCCCGAAGAACCCCCAAACGCTCCATCGGCCACGGGGTCAAGAGGAACGGGCTGCCCCGTGCATATACCGTCTTCCGTGCTTGACTATCAAGAGCATGAAAAGTCTCCCCCAGAATCAAAGGAACGACATCTACGCCGGGCGACAGTGAACGACAACATCCAGCAAAGACCGATGGCAAATCCCAAAGGAATAGACCATGAACAGGGTGCCAAACATACAAAGTGCAAAGGCATCCCAATAGGCATCATCCACCAAGCCTAGGCCCCTAAACCTATCGGGAAGGCCGGAAATATCAAAATGATCGGGACCACGGATCATACCTTGCGCTTCCTCAGGGAAAGATGAAGGAGGACGCACAATCTGTCAACAAAAGAAGCCCCTCCGGGCAAAGGAACCGCTATCTCTTCCACCTCCGGCCCGAAATTCTTCGACAGTCGGAACAATCTCGTTGAAGGAAAGGCAAAAGACATGCCTCCTAGTATCCCAAAATGAGGAAGAAGCCCTCAAAAACTCATAATCTGGAATCAATTCCTTGAGAGACCATAAGCACTTCACCTTGTACCTTTCTTCAAAGAAGGACCTCCTCTCATGCATGATCTCCAGGACCAATCCTTGAACTTGTTGAAGAATGACATTTGGGATTCTTGGGACAATTTTGATGGAGCTTTTCTAAGGTTTTCCATGGTTTTTCTCTCTTTCTCCCGAAAATGGCTGTTTGGACCGGAGGTTGAAGAGGATATTTGAATTTGAAATAAAGTGAGACCAGATCTGAAGCAAAATTAAAGGACAATGTCAGATCACGAGGACTCCTCCGCGCGGACATGATTGTCATTCATCGAGAAAAATCTGCAACTTGATCCAAGTGCTACACCAAAAGAGGAATATTCCGTCCCGGTTGCTCGAAACACTGTGCAAAAACCTCCCCAAACCAGTCCATATACCAAACACCAAACACCCTTGCCAAAAAAAAAAAAAACCAAGGCTCATGCAACACTTTGCATTCATCTTGCATTGCATTCATAAAAAAATAAAATCCTAAAAAAAAAAAAATTCCAAAAAAAAAAAAAAAAAAAAAAAAAAGAGTGTGCAATAAAATCCTAAATTATTACATTTCAAAAAAAAAAAGAAAAAAAAAAAATGTGCATAAAATTTGTACAAATCTCAATCCCAGTCATAAATCTCAAAATCTCGAGAAAATCGGTCTAAAAAAATCGGGGGGTAATCAAGCAGAATCCCTAGCGCCGACGTGTCCCCCGGTCCCTCTTGCGGCTCGGGCCGCCTCCTCGGGAGCCACGAAAATCTCGGGCTCGAGAATCGTCCTCGTCTCCCGAGAAAGAGGCTCGTCGGGACCAGCCGGCACGCTACGATAGGGCAAGCGAGATCTGCGAAAAATCATATCCGAAGGTGAAGGCGTCGGACTCTGGACGTACGAAGACGACCCACCATCTTTGCCCAGACGTGTCCCTGCCCGTGTGGATCCCGAGAATGACGTGATCCGAAGCGGCACCGCGCGGGGATCAATGAGAGGAGACGAGAGGAGTCTCTGAAGAAGTCTACGAGCGAATAGGGAAGCCTCCCGTCGACGGGCGCCGGCCGTGGTCGCCTTGCTCTAGCTGAGGAGCCCCGCAAGCGACCATCCTCACGATGAATCTCTTAGCTCCGATCACTTGCTTCGTTAGCTTCTCGACGACCACCTCCGAAAAGCTGCACAAAAGCAAAAGCGTCAGAAACAGTTGAAGCGAAAAAAAATGATGACAGGAAAGAAAAGAAAAGACAAAAGCAAAAAAAAAGAGAAGGGGAAAAGGTGAAACCATACCTTCATACCCGGACGAGGCCGGAAAGCTCGTGGAAGCCGCTCGAGTGAGGGATCTGCACCCTCGATCGGACCCCATCCTGGATATATGAAAAATCCGTCCGAGGGTACCGCGGGATCCCAAGCCCCTCTCTATCCGGAACTGAGGCATCCTCGGCCTCCTCAGAAACAAATACGAGTACGGCTCGGTCGCCACAAATGCCGAGAAGTCTTTGGCGGCTCGGTAGTCATCCCAGTCACGGAATCTGTCACTCGGGTGCATCATATCGGCGGGAGGCTCCACCGGTGTCCTCAAGGCGAGTTCACGCCATGGCGCGTCACCCTCTCTCCCGAGATAATAGGCATCGCGAGTCGGACCTCTCGAGAATCCTCCCATTGCCACGGTCAAATCTCGGCGCCCTTGGTGCGCCACCTCGAAGCGATCCAGGGGATAGAATATCATCCTCTCATCAGTCTCGGCCTCCGTCGAAGGAAGGCAATCCGCGTACTGAGAGTCGTACGCCCCCTGGAGCTTATCTTCTCCCGGGCATGCTTGGACCAAGAATGCATGGCCGGATACGCCCGGCGTACTCCGCCATTTGCCGCCACATCGTGACGTGGAAAAACTCCAACGCCCATTACTGCGAAAGGTAAAAATCCAATCAATCCGGTGCAAAAGAAAAGTGTGTGCTCAAAAAAAAAAAGAGGAGGAAAGCAAAAAGAGAGCTTATACCTCCAGGGCAAACTCAAAGCGATCTGAGGAGCTGCGGCCTTAGGCATTTGTACCTATCGAGAGCAAAGTAAAGCTCGCCAATCCGGCCTCTCCCCGGGAGACATCTCCGACCATCTCCATGTCCTCCAAGGACCTCGGCAAGGCAAAGGCTGCCAGTCCCCTCGGCATGCCCAAAGAGGGTGCTCGAAAAAGCAAACCACAAGAAGGCCCTGGCAATGCGATCGGCGCCTATCCTCTCCTCCCCGACCTCGTAACTCCACAATGGTCTCCACAATCTTCCCGTAGACCACGGCATACTCCATCCCCATCCCCTTTTTGGGAATAGGGGAAAATCCCGAGAAGAGCACAACGAGATCCGCATCGCTGTAGCCGTCCCGCCACTCAATCTTTGCGCCCGTTGAAGGACAAACCCGTGATCGCGGCATAGTCGGAAGGCGTAACCGTAGCCTCGCCCCAGAAGAAGTGAAACGTGTGGGTCGCATCCCACCGATCTTTGCGCTAAAGCGAACATCAGGCCCTTGCTCTTAGGGAACTTGACCGGTCCCCTCAAGCACTCAACAAACTCCCAAAGCCCGGTCTCGACAACAATGCATCTCGGACTCGGCAAAGCTCCTCGGCCCGCATTCGGAAGCCGGTCCCACAAGTCAACTACTGAGACTCCACGATCCTCGAGTCTTCATCTTGTTCGGTTGCTCAGTAACGTAGTTGTTTCCACCCTGCGATAAAAAAAAAGAGAAAATGTCAAAACAAAAATTTGCATTTGCATTTGCACGAAAAAAAAGAGCATACATATGCATCATGAAATTTCAAAGAAAATTCGACAGCATAACAGCATACAATGAGCATAACCCCATTTTTCTCGCACAAAAAAAAAAAAAAGTGAACAGCTTTCAGCAAATCCCAATGCATTCATCAAAAAAAAATGCATTCTTACGGAAGTAAAAACTCCGTCCTATTTTTATAAAATAACATGCATACATAACATGCATTCAATCAACGGGAGGAAAAATCCGTCCCACTTTTCAAAAAAAAAAAAAAAATCAATCAAAAATCATACATTCATCTCATGTTGGCAAAACGCCAATTCTTTTCTCAAGCAAAATGCACATTTTGAAACACCAACAAATTCATTGCAACATGCATATCATCAAGATCAATATTCAAATTTCAAAAAAAAAAAAATCAAAGTCACAATTCATAATTTTCGAATTTACAAAAAAAAAAGATGGCGAAAAGGCCAATTCTTTCTCCAAGCAAAATGCATATTTTGGGATACCCACATAATCATTATAACATGCAAAGCATCAAAATCAAGATTCAAAGCCAAGAACATCAATCGTTCTAATTTTCAAAAAAAAAAAAATTCAAATCTCAAGCAAAAAATCAACAAAGGGAATGAAAAGATTCGAAGTATACCATTCGGAGACTCGGATCAGAAGCCCAATGTTGCCAAGCATCGGGGTAGGGCTCCTCATTGTCGATTGCGAAAGAGTATAGTGCCTCCTCATCCGGACGAGCTCCAATCGTCTCTCAGCCACCGGGCCACGTCCTTGGCCTTGAAAAGCACCTTCCAGAGTGTTCCATTGCTCGAAAATCGAAGAAAATCGGAAGATTTCGAAGCTTTTTAGGCCAAAAATGGCGGATTTCTCACCTTCTCTCTCTTTTCTCTCGACAATTTTACGTAAAAGTGGTAGGGGAGAAGGAGAAAGGGGGCGGCCCCTCATTTAAAAACCCTGGAACACGCTCCTATCCGCGCGGATAGGATTGTCGAGGTCAAAATGACCCTTTTGCCCTTTAAAAATGCGGGACTCTGCGGTTTAGTCCCCAACTTGACAGAGTTAACCAAAGTTAACCAAAGTCGGCCCCTTGTCAAGAAAATCATCAAATGGCGAGTCAAACGTAAGACCGATCTCCACGAGAAAGATAACGAGATCTCGTATCTTTCATCAAAATCATTCCCTCAGCGCGAGTCAAACGTAAGACCGAACTCTCGAGAAAGATAACGGAATCCCGTATCTTTCATCAAAATTACCCGGCGATCAAGCGTAAGACCGAACTCTCAGAAAGATAACGAGATCCCGTATCTTTCATCAAAATCATCCGGCAGTCAAACGTAAGACCGATTTCCCGAGAAAGATAACGAGATCCCGTATCTTTCATCAAAATCATCAAACGTAAGACCGATTTCCCGAGAAAGATAACGAGATCCCGTATCTTTCATCAAGCGTGATCAAACGTAAGACCGACTCTCAGAAAGATAACGGAATCCCGTATCTTTCATCAAAATACCCCGGTCAAACGTAAGATCGATCTCCTTGAGAAAGATAACGAGATCTCGTATCTTTCATCAAAATCATCCTACGGCGATCAAACGTAAGACCGATCTCCCGAGAAAGATAACGAGATCCCGTATCTTTCATCAATTTCCTCAACGGCGATCAAACGTAAGACCGATCTCCTGAGAAAGATAACGAGATCCCGTATCTTTCATCAAAATCATCCAACGGCGGTCAAACGTAAGACCGATTTCCCAGAAAGATACGATCCGATTTTCCCAATGAGCTAACAAAAATCCCAGAGCAAAGTTAACGGAATCCCAAAAGCCAACGAAATCTCGAGAAAAACTCAAACTACGAAAGGGCTTGATTCCCAGCTAGGGATACGTAGGTAGCTTATCATTAGGTCCGGCCCCTCGGCCAAAACGGTCACCCTCTCCTTCGGCGACGGACGAAGTCCACCGAAGAGCCATTTCGAGGCACCTAAAACGCCATCATCAAGGTTCGAGGCACCTAAGCGCCATCATCAAGGTCCGAGGCACCTAAAATGCCATCATCAAGGTTTGAGGCACCTAAACGCCATCATCAAGGTCAGAGGCACCTAAAAAGCCATCATCATCCAGGTTTGAGGCACCTAAACGCCATCATCAAGGTTCGAGGCACCTAAAACGCCATCATCAAGGTTCGAGGCACCTAAGACGCTATCACTAGGAAAGCGATAAATCGCAATCATCCCGGCGAGACCAAAAATGGTCATTCCATCCCAGCGGGCGGATAGCCATCGGACCGAAAATGGTCATCTCCTATCCCCAGACGGAGCGGATAGCCATCCGGCCGAAAAGGGTCATCTCTTATCCCAGCGAGTTTCTCTCCGGCAACCAAGCTGCGAGAACTCGCTCATCGAGGTTCGAGGCACCTAAAACGCCATCATCTCCGGGGTCAAAGACCCGAACTACGGCAGCTTGATTCCCATTCGGGATACGTAGGTAGCCTTTATTAAATAGGTTCGGCCACCCGATCACTCGATCATCCCTTGCCAAATATGGAGCCTTACTCTTATCGACGACCCGCTTCCTTCGAAGCGCCGTCGCCAGAGGGCTCTGTAAGTTCTCCAATTTGAGCTTGTTAGAATTTTCGTTAGAAAATTAGCGAAAGTTATAACATTTCTAACAATTCCTAACAATCCTAACATTTCTAACAAAGTGAGGGTAAAATGGGCATTGTTATTTAAGGTTAAACCTCAAAAAGAATCTTAAAAAGCAAAACAAAGGAAGAAAACCAAAAATAGAAATGGCTGGAAACATAAAGCTGATTTGTTAATTTGAATTTTCAAAAGAAATATTCCTCTTGTCAAGCACAGGCTGACATTTAATGAACAGTGCACGCTGAGGGACCTTATCCGCGCGGACATCTCTGTCATTTCCAGAGAGCTATAAATTGAGCCCTCCAGTCACAAAAAAAGGAGCAACAACACAATTTGTACTGAACCTCTGGCGAAATATAGAGAGAAAACAGTGAGAATTCACTTGAATTGTCACCATTTTCTCTTGAATATTTCCCAACTCACACTCACTCTCAAATTCAAACCCTAAACACATTCAAGCCTCAAACACTCAAATATTCAAGCCAAATCCTCAAAATACAAAGAAGATATGTATAACCTCCCTCTTCTTACCCTAAATCTCTCATCCATGCATGCATCTTCAAACTACAAAATGTAGTTCATTCTTCTTCTTGTCTTAAGATCCAAGAAGATCACCATGGAAGTCCATCTCCATGGATGATCTTCTACAAGGATCAACATTTTCTTTAATGTGTTCTTGTTTTCTTGCAAATGCATTTTCAAAACCCTAAAAACCATTTTCAAGCATCAAATCTCATTTTCAAAGGATAAAATTCCCCTTCCCAAGCAAATGAAGTGCTTAGTCCTAATGTACCCCAAGGATGGTTTGGTATAGTTGATTCACCACTAAAATTTCAAGTGATCACTAACCAAAACCTAGGGAAATGGGGACAAGCATGGATGCAAAACCCCCCTTAAAATCATATTTTCTTTCTTGAGAAGTTGCTGTCCAGTAGCAATTTCCTCAGACCTCAGTCCATGGTCTAATTTTTTGGACACAGATAAATGTGGAATTTGGTGTTGACTACAAAACACTTTTTGTAGCCAACATCCAGAGCTTTCCAGACATATTTTTATTTTATTTTTTGGGTGAGTAAAACTCCTCTTTTCAAATTTTCTTTCAGAGGCTAGTTCATCAGCTTCTGGGAATCCAGATCTCATGTCTGAGGTTTCCAGAAGGTTTTGACCCCTCAAATCTTCTCCAAAATGGAAAATTCCTTCGCACAAATCTTATTTAAGGTGTCTGGAACAACTTTCATTCTCTGAGTTTATCCAGATTATGAAGTTTTAAGACCCTTGAATCCATTTCAAAATCAAAGGTCCGCTGCCTTTTTCATTCTGGCAGAAGTGACTCTCAACTTCAAAAGGTTTTTTTGAGTACCAAATCTCAATCCAAAAATCTTCCAAAAAATCATGGGATCAGTTTAAAGTCTTAAAAAGATATTCCAATTTTTACTTTTCTGAGTTTCAAATTATTTTGGCCAAAATACACACACACTCACACACACACAAATGATTTTCAGCTTGGAAGACTCGTTTTACGAGGCATTCCGGGTGCACACTAACGTCCTTCCCGGCGTGTAACATGACCTCCGAACCCAAATTTCTGATCTCGGGCTTTTTCAAAGTTTTGGCCCTTAAAACAAAAATGGCGTGGCGACTCCGTTCTTTTTCCCGGGTTGTATTTGGTTTTTTTAAAAGAAACGCGAACAAATCGAATTTTTGCCCGCGAAATTGCGACACAGCATCAAACCACCTTGCGATGGAGAAGCCCGTTAGATTGCAAAGGGAAAAAAGAGACCGCTTTCTGTCCAATCTTCAGTCTTGGGTGAGATATAACTCCCAATCTCACAAGGGGTTACTTGATTCTTCCTTCAAGATCAAGTCTTTATGGCATTTGAGGGATCTCCGCCCGATTGGGACCTTTTGAGGAAGCGACGGCAAAGTTTTGGGACGTCAGGAACACGTTTCTTGCTTTTCTTACAATGAGATTGTCCCAACGCATGAAGACTTCCGAGCCTTGATTGGGGGTCCGAAGCGAGGCTATATCGATTAGTTGATCGAAGACGTGCCGGTGGTGGCAAAGCTTGCATCTTTTACGCAAGTCTCTCTGGAAGAGAGTGAGGGATGATGATAGCCCCGAATAGGATTGACCTTTCTGATATCCCGTGCAGGTTCGGGTCTCCAGCTATGGCTGTGACCACGGTGGCTATGGATGCCTTTATCCTCTGTATGTTTTCTTCTCTGTTTACCGCTGAGTCCGTGGGGATCTGTTATGGTGGTCTCTTAGACATGGTCGGAGATTGCGAGTGGGAAGGACATTGTCCCGATTGGTTACGGGTGAGACCACTGCATGGCATTGATAGGATGGCTAGAGGAGACCATCTCATGAGGTGCAGGAGTCAGTATGCTGACTTTGTGGCTGCGGAGAGGCTCGGGGCTTTGCCGGGGGCTTTGCCGACTCGGTGCCCTTGGGTGATTTCTCGGAGAGGGTGCACCTCGACGGCGGGACCATGGTAGGCTGGGAGGCGATGATGGCTGGGTTATTCACTTCGGACATTCGGCTGGTGGGTACCCCTTTGGAGGTTGCAGACCGGGAGGATATTTGAGGAGTCCTATATAGTGAGGGTTCCGGGGTTACAGCTGGTCGTCCTTCTACATTCCTGCTTGGTATCGGGCGGTTCGGGGCCTTACGGGAGCCATTGGGTGATTGGGGAGGACATCCGTACCATGGAGGTGGTGCCATTTGATATGAGAGATCCGGCCCGACTTCTTATTTTTCTCGAGGCTTGGACATCTGGCTGCTTTCCCACCCGGGGCTATCTTCGAGGAGCAGGAAGAGTACCATCTTGACCCTTTGTCTACTTGGATTGGTACAAGAGGGAGATGGGAGCGATCCGAGGTCATATTGGGGAGAAACGTCGAGGCTTTATTGGGGGCTGCGACTCGAGTAGGACTACGAGGAGGCGAGGCTAAGGCGAGTCGCCATAACCGGTCGGAGTGACACGATCGAGAGATATGGAGGCTCGATACAAGAGATTGTCCAAGGTCGCTCCTTTGAGCGAGGCTCGGAGGGAGGAAGTGCGGACTCGTGCTCGAGTTGAGAGGGCACTTATTGACACGGGTTTGATAGAGGCTCCGGTGAGGATACGAGGTTGGAATGAGGGAGGCCGACATTATAGAGAAGAAGAGAAAGAACACTCGACGGGGTCGAGGTAAAGGAAAGAAGACCAAGAAGACTCGGCGAATGACGGCGACGGATCTTTTCTTAGGATTCCACTTATTGCCATTTTGCAAACACGGTAGTTTTATTAGGCATTTTATTATTTTTAGATCTTTGTAGCGAGGTTAGCGAGTCAAGAGTAGACCGTGCTTGAACTCATCAAGAAATTTTTAACTTGTAATGAACAAGAAATATTATCTTAGAAATTAATCAAGACACAATTTTATGGAAATTTCAAATGTCTTTATTGATTGGGGCCCGTTTTATGAAAACTGCCTACGTTCCCCTTTTACAAGAAAGACTAAGGGGCTCGAGGTCTTCGTAGTTCATTACGGTGAACTTTTTTATGTGCAGCCCTGTTTTTTGCCTAGACCGCCCTTTTCGAATTTTCAGCCTAGCTGGGCATTACTCTTTTTTGCACTAAGATTTTTTTTCTCTTTTTTTTTTATATGTGCAACCCTGTTTTTTGCCTAGACCGCCCTTTTTGGGTTTCGGCCTAATTTGGGCATTACTCTTTTTGCACTAAGATTTTTTTTCTTTTTCTTTTTTTTTTTTTATTCTTAGACATAGTACCTTGAGACTCATCACCGATGGTGGGTGGACAAAGGGATTGCCGTCCAGTGCACGCAAGTTTCATGGCTCCTCCCGATAGTATCTTACCACATGCGGGCCGATCAAAATGGGTTCCCATTTTCCCGAGGGTTGTCTGCGGTAGGGGCTTTACTTTCGGCACTAAGTCACCCTCTTTGATGTCCCCGGCCTTGACCTTTTGTCGAATGCTCGGCCATTCGCCTACGATAGGCTCGTGTATGCTCACATGGCTTTAAGCCTTCTTTCGTCAGCGGGGCCAACTCATCATGCGGAAGCTACGCCCAACCATTCTACTTCGTTGACCTTTGTTTTCCGGGAGGACCCTTAATGACGGGATTTCCAACTCCTTGGTAACAACTTTGCTTCCATCTCGTAGGTTAGGGCAAAGGGAGTTTCTCCTGTGGCTGGCATTACGACGGAGACGTTACGTAGCCTCGAGTGCCGGGTGCGGCTTTTCGGGCCAATTACGACCACGGGTGGCCATTTTCCGGATGTTCCGTTCGAGCGTCTTATTAGCAGCTTCTACGGCTCTATTAGTCGAAAGTGCATGCGGGGACGACTTGTGGCGAGTGATCTGAACTCGACGGCAATCTACCGCAGTCCCCTTCAAAGTGTGACCCATTATCAGAAATGATCTCATTGGGCACCCCATATCTACACATTATGTTTTCTTTGATAAACTGGGCCACCTTCTTGGAAGTGAGGACCTTGTAGGACTTGGCCTCTACCCACTTGGTGAAGTAGTCGACTGCCACTAACACGAATTCATGCCCATTGCTTCCTTTCGGGGCTATCTTCCCTATCACGTCAATACCCCAAGCTGCAAATGGCCAAGGAGTCGTCATGCAGTACAGGTCATGAGGCGGGAGATGGTTGAGGTTGGCAAACCGCTGACACTTGTCACACGCTCGGACATCTTGGACCTGATCTGTCTCTATGGAAATCCGGTAGTAACCCATTCTGAGGATTACTTGCATCATGGCTCTAGCATTCATATGAGGACCGCAGGAACCATTGTGGACTTCAGTCATCAACTCTTTGGCCCTTTCTTGAGTGACGCACAAGAGGAGTGGTCCTTGGTACCGCTTCTTGTACAAGTTGCCTCCTAAAATGACATAATGGGAGGCCAACCTTTTCAGGGCTTGCAAGCTCTTGGCCTTAACACCTTCTTTTGGTCTACCTTTTTCATCTTTGAAAGCTGACTCTCCATCTTTGAGGAACTGGTAAATTTGATTGTACCACGGTTCCTTGATAGGCTCGGGTCCCAGGTCTACTTCACAACAGAAAGCTGGGGCTTCTCTTCTACCCACTCTGAAGGGTTTTATGCCTTTTCCCTCGGGAATCTCTACCAGTGAGGCTAAAATAGCGAGGGCATCTGCGAATCTGTTCTTTTCCCTTGGCAAGTAGTGGAAAGTCACTTCTCTGAACTGTCCAGTCAACTCCTCCATATGGGCATGATACCGCTGAAGATTAGGGTGTACAGTCTTCCATTTGTTGGAGACCTGGTTGATGATCGAGTGAGTCTCCATAAACTTCGAGCTCCTTGACATTCCTTTCTAGGGCGACCTCTAAACCAGATGCAAGCCGTACTCGGCAACATTGTTCGTGGCGGGAAGTTCGACTTGAGGGCTATGGGTGTATGCTCATCTTTCGGATCGACCGGTAGCATCCCTACGCCATTTCCTCTTTTGTTAGCGGCTCCATCAAAGAAAAGGCGCCATCGGTTTCGAGGCTCGTGCGAAGATCCCTTCATCGGGAATTGGGGTTCGAGGCCCTCTGTCCTCATTCTTGGGGAAGTTTGCAGTGTTCGACAATGCTTGACCTTTGATGGCCTTTACGGTCACATAATTGATGTCGTACTCTTGGCTAAGAAGAAGGACCACTTTGCTAGACGCATCGAGAGGGAAGGCTTATCGAAGATGTACTTGATGGGGTCCATTTTTGAGACCAAGTTCACCGAGGATGGGCTTGCATATAATGCTTGACTTGCAGGACTACCAGACCGATCCTGCACAAGTCTTTTCACATCTTTGAGTAATTGAGCTCACTTCCTGTGACTCCAGGTGACAAAGTAAATGGCGTTTTCTACGAGAGTCTTTCTTCTCTGAGCAAGCATAGCCCCAAGCTGCCGTATCGGTGATAGTGAGATAGAGCGAGAAGAGGTTTTACTGTCTATGTGGGGGCATAGCAGGAGGATGTACTAAGTACGCCTTAATGCAGTCAAGGCATCCTGGCATTCTTCGGTCCATTCTGTGTCTACATTCTTCTTCATGAGCTTGAAGATGGGCTCGCACATAGTGGTCAGTGTGATTGACCAAGCGGGCGATGTCTTGCAACTTCCCCATAAAGCTCTTGACTTACATGCGGGTTCGAGGTGGCCTCATGTCCATAATGGCTTTGATCTTTCGGGGGTCGACTTCGATACCTCGCTCGCGTGACCATATACCCCAAGCACTTTTCCCCTTGTCACTCGAAGGTGCATTTAGCGGGGTTTAGTCTCATGGAATGTTGTCTCGGCCTCTCAAAGAACTTTCGCGAGGTCAACAAAGTGCTTGTCCGTCCTCGCCTTTGGAGTGGATTATCATGTCGTCTCGTAGACCTCAATCTCCTTGTGGATCATGTCATGGAAAAGCGCGGTCGCTTGCCCTTTGATAAGTAGCCCGGCGTTCTTGAGCCCAAATGGCATTCTTGTATAGCGGTAAGTTCCCCACGGTGTGGTGAAGGCTATCTTTTCTTGGTCTTCTTCGGCCATCTTGATGCAGTTGTAGCTGCAAAGCCATCAACGAAGGATTTGACTTCGTAGTTGGCGAGTGGAGTCCACCGGGATGTCTATGTTTGGCAAGGGTAATCATCTTTGGGGCTGGCCTTGTTCGGATCCAGGAAATCTACACGACGCGCACCTTCCCATTGGCCTTGGTGACGGTCACAATATTGGATAACCATGTCGGATATTCGATGACTACGATGAATCCTACCCGCGGTAGCTTCTCAATTTCTTCTTTGACTGTAGAGACCACTCGGCTTGATTTTCCTCAATTTACGCTGCGGCTTAGCATACGGTGCTAGAGGGATTACGTGCTCTACTATTGAGCTGTCTAGCCCGGCATATCCTTGTACGACCACGCAAAGGCGTCCATGTATTCTACGAAGCGGATTAACCGATGCAGTCCCGTTCAACCCCACGGAAGAAGTTTCCAATCTGTGTCTCTTTAGGTTCCTCGCGGTACCCAAGTTCACGGCTTGTCAAAACCTCCTCGGCGGCTTGGGCCCGGTTTTCCTCTTTTACGTATAACCTTCTTAAAGATTTCTTTAATGTATTGTTCATTTAGTGTGTTTGCATCTTGTTCAAATGATTCATTATTAAGCTTGTTGTTAAGTTTTGAGTTAATTTATCATTTGTTAAGTTGGCAATAAGGGGATAATCGAGAAAGATCTGTCATTTCATTCAAAGCAAGAGGAAAGATGACATCGATTACATATTGATAGTCCTCGGGCGTGAGGCCTTCGGATGACTCGGAAGGGCTGGAATTCAAAGATTCTGACTCATTGTATGGACAACGGGGTGTTTGACACGGCCCAGGTTGAGAAGGACGGGGTACCAATCCAAGCTCCGCAATCATTTGATGTCGGGCGCTATCGGCCTGAGAATGTCTCCCAATTCTTCAACGGCATCTCTGTCTTAGTTACCAAAGTGCGGGGATCGAAAGGATCTTCACCACCGTCTCCAATTACGGCAACTACCTCATCATCGAGTGAAGTCGATCAAATTGGATACAGTGCTTCTTCATCAAACAATTTAGCAAGCCCCATTCATTGTCTTCACTCTTGGCGGCTTCTATCGGCTGATCTTCGGAAGAGCTAACTCAAAGGCGGAGAAGTCCATTACCGGATGCTTGACTCTTTGACCTTTGTCACGAATTTTCTTTGAAGACATACTCGATTACGAACGGTAGTGGTAGCCCCAGGAATGTACGGCAAGTCAAGGAACATCCTTGAGCAGGATTTCTTTGGTTTCCCTAACCTTCTCAAGGTTTTCCGGAAGGATTTTCTTCGGGGAGGTCGATGGTCATTTTCATCGTATTGAGTCCCACCTTTTGTAAAGTAATGAGTCGGGGATAAGCGTAGGGATAGAAATTTGGACCCCTTTAGCTTTTACTGCCATCCCGAGAGTTCGGTTTGTATCCCAATCCATATGCGGTAGTTTGTTCCTTTACATCAATGATGGTATTGCGACCACAGGTCTTACGCCCAATCAAGCCCGGAAGATAACCCATTTTTCTCATCATTCTCATGGCCGGAGGAATTTTATCGGAAGTAGTGGTGAGGTCGGTGCAACACGCTTGTGCCTTGGACGAAGCTACTGAGAGAATCCGGTCGAAGGCAAACCACTTCAATCATCATGCTTAATCTCTCAATATCGGGATACCTCCGGTCTTTGGTTCCTTCTACCGTGACACTTTGTCTCAGTAGATGGTAGTGATAGTCCCATCACTAGGCGAAATTTGACACATTGGTGCGGAGTAGAGGCCGCTCTCTAGTTTATCGGTGGATCCAAGGTCGCCCTAGCAACGCGATGCTTGAGATCGGAATGTCAATCACTTGGAAGTCAACGTCCATGACCTTTTCCCGAACCACAACTTGAGAGTAGCAATCCCCAAGCGATCGTGCGGTGGAGTCATAGGCCTTAATAGTCGACTAGAAGGCTTCAAATACGTAGGCTTCAAATCCGGTGAAGTCCATCATCTTTCTTTGGCGGGACGTTCATTGCGGACCCTCGCGTCGACTAATACCGGGGCAACAGACGTTCTTCCAAGCTGGGTGTGATGTAAAGGGGTTCGTTATGACTAGCCCCATACTTTGGCGAGGTCCAAGTCGGTGAAGGTAATGATGTTTCCATAGTGGATACTTCCAATCATTTGGACGACCTCATGCGGGGTGACATCTATGGGCACCGTGGTCTTGGCCAAACTTTCTTCTAGCTTCGGCTTATGAGGGTATGAAGAGGTTAACAAGGACCATAAGGAGATATTGGCACGAGTACACTTCCAGCGAGTCGGCCTTTGGATCCTCCTTGTCGAGTACGCTTTTACGCCATGGTTTATAGGGTCTTTTGTGCATTTTCGGCTCGAGAGACGGCATTTCTTTTATCACCCTTAGGTACATTCCAATACTCATCTGTCCAGGACCGAGTCATCACATAGACATTAGACTTCTCAGGGTCATCATTCCCTCTTTGGAGGATTACGTCGGCTCTTTCAAAGTGAGAGGCGGGCTCTTGCTTTGGCGTATGGCTAACTCTGGCGATTAATCGATTAATCGCACTACTAGAGGCATAAGCGGCTTCCCGAGATCGATCCCAGGTTGCGGCTTTCGACCTTTTACGAGTTCGACTCTCTAATTGGCTCAACGGCCGGCGGTTTCAACTTCACCTTCCTCATTTAAAGCCTTCACGAGTCTCGTTCAAGCTTTTCAAGGTCGGCATGCAACGGGAATTATCACTTTCGGGGTTTGGAGTACGGTGAATGGCTTCCTCATCCGGACTTAGCAACTTTTTTCAACGAGGCGGGATCACATTCCTCATCAGCATCAAGCATGTCCCTCCTTTCTCTAGGGGTTAATTTTCGACGGCATCTTTAACATTGGCCAAGCATTTTACGAAGTGGGAAACTCCATCATCGAGAAGGATTTCCGCGGGGTCAAACCTCATGGCGGGTTCTGTTCTTCTTGTCGGGAAGGTTCATGGGCTCTTCGGTTTACAGGCTAACCACTCCTCTCTTTGTTCCTTCGGCACTTCATTTGTGTCTTCCTCGGTATCACTACGGTAACTCTCGTGAGAACTCTCATCTTGACTCACGATGACCAATGAGGGCAAATGCAGGTCGGGATACTTGACGCATATAAGAGGTATCTTGGATTCTTCCTCGACTTGGGAATCACTAAGAAAACATCGCTGTCATCATAGGATATAAAGGGGACCGGGGTCGCTTCAAATTTTAGGACTCTTTCCAAGGCATCCATACACTCTTCTTCAGACAAGGTCTCGGGGTGATTCTCGGCCTTTGCAATGGAGTCTACTCTTCCGGATGGGGGTTTAGCTTCAACGACGCTTACATGTTCTAGATCGGTGGGCGGAGCCCACTTCCCTCTTTCGGCTAAAGCTTCAATTAAGTCCTCCATTCACCGACCAAGTCTTTGCTAAGGAGTATTGAACTCTAGGATGTAGGAATTCGTATGCTTTGCCCCTATAATACGAGGCTCGCATCAAGACCCGAACCTTCACACGGAGCTACGGAGACACATTTTGAAGTGATACCATCCCACTATTCCGGGTCCGTCGGTTTTCTACTTCCATCTTGCTACTCCAAATTTCACTTTGGTTGACTCCAAGTTCATTCCTTCT